>JAUCMR010000016.1:2934916-2958111 GCA_032357425.1 Enteromius argenteus | reverse complement strand
CGTACAGAACCGAAAACCGTGACCCTAAAACCGTGATACAAACCGAACCGTGGGTTTTGTGAACCGTGCCAGCCCTACTAAGGATAAATCAATACATCAAGCAACATTTTAGTTTATGAAAGATATATACAGTGGGGTCCTAAAAGTCAAAGATCACGAATGAGACAAAAAAAATGTATAAACAGAACCAATTTAAAGAGTCATGAAACCCAACAACACATTTTTTGAGATGATAACAGATATACGTGTTGCACATTGCCTAAAACAGTTAATAGCGGACACAAAATATGTCACAGCGTGGAAACTGACGTTTAAGGGATGTGACGTAAAGGCTAGTCATTTGAGTGCTCATTAGCTGCACATTACATATCCATGTCTTCGGATAGAACTCACACTTTTAACCACTATTGCAGTATTTATGCACGGGAAAGTAGCACTCCTGTAACTAGTTTAAGATATTTAATATTAAGATATTTTTGATGAAATCAGAGAGCTATCTGACCCTCTTGTGCGTCTTCTGGGTTTGTTCATTGACTTTTTGGGTGAACTAGTCCTATGTGTGACTTACTCATATATCCAGAACACCACAGAAAGTTTACATACCGTATTATATACTTTCAGAGCCCACTGTAGACATTTAGCAAACTATGAGAGAAATCCTGTACCTCTGGATACGAATGCTCTGGTCTTGATGGCCCTGTGTGGCGATCATGACATCAGCTTCATCCAGGACGAACACTTTGATCTTCTTGGGGTCGATGAATTTAAGCTTTTGGCACCAATCCAAAACTGTCCCAGGAGTGCCAATCACGATCTGTTCCTGTAATTTTGTTCCCCGCTCCACTAAACCAAACAACACACGATTAGATGCATAATTACAAACTACTCCTGTATAATAAATGTAGTTATCCTTTGATAGCAACATCATGGGGTCAACAATTCAAAATCTGAGAGCCAAGAAAACATGCAGTAATCTACATAATCCAGCTATCGTGTTACTAAAGAATTGTGTGAAAAGAAAAAAAAAAAAAACTCCTACAATAAAACAAGCTTACATTTGTTTCCTCTGATGGCGTACACCAGTTGGACCTCAGGGTAAAATTTGCCCATCTGTTCAATGACCTTGCCCGTCTGTAGGGCGAGCTCGTAGGTGGGGGACACACACAGACACTGGACACAGAAGGATATTAACACCAACACAGCTGAATTATATCCATGCACTACATTCACTGCTTCTGATGCGTTTCATACCTGAGGCCACTTGTTTTCAGGGTCCACGTGACTTAACATGGCCAGGACAAAGGCAGCCGTTTTACCCGTGCCTGACTGAGACTGAGCGATCAGATTCTGTGGACTAGACAGGAAAGGATGTGCGTTCAAAACTCTGCTCTCATCAACAGTCCTTTAATGGACTATTATTCACAGATTCTTGATCATAAGGTCACTTTTTTTTTTTTCACCATTTAAACAAAATACTGCCAAAAAAGCAAACGAGCTCACATTAGTCTGAAAAAGAAACGCGTTCAACTAGTAGAGACTGAAGTATGCACGCATGTCAGATCTGTCATGTTCAGCTCTTAACGTAATAGCAGCCTAAACAACCTGCTGTGATGACTGTTTAAAAGAAAGTCATTTTTATAGCTTTATGGTTTTCTCTACATTTAATTTAGAAATGTAGGGTCTGATCACTTCGTCGAAAAGTCTAACTTTAACAGACGAAACCAGATCGACCGACCTATACGCTCACTCCAAGGATGGACGTTACTCTGAGGTCAATCACATCTAACGTGTAGTGAAGTCAAATCTAGTCATGATGAAGATGTACACATTTCAGTTTCAGCAGGCATAACAACAGCACCCATATCTCTATATCCATCTAGTTCTTGTTTTATAAAAAATAAATTGTTAAATAAACTTACGGTTCTGCAAGCATCATGGGCAATGCGGTCTCCTGGATTTTGGAGGGCCTGTTGAAACCCATGGCATACACTCCTTGCAGTAGCTGAGGTTTCCTGGAAACAAGAAGGGGTTTACTTTAGTTTACTAAAGCACAGGAAAAATTCCCTGTATAATTTGCATGGGCCAAACAGCCTCATGCTAGTTCTTTTAAAGCTGGAATACAATCAGGAGTGGGAACACGGTCAAACTCACAATCGTAGCTCTTCAAAAGACTTGACGGAGTAAAGCGGAGAGCTCGGATCCCTCTGAAGGACTTCAACTTGATTGGTCGTGTTTACTAGATTACTGCGAATCAGTTTATTCAGGAGGGACTGTGCTGCCTTGTCATCTGCAATTCAGATCAGTGTTAGTTACCTCTGGTGTGGAGAAAATACACATACTCAGATCGAAGAAAACATTGACACCTTTATCATCATCCTCCGTCTTCTCTTTAGCATCTCCTTCGGTCTTTGTCCCTTTTTAATAAAAGAAAGACAAAAGACCATACCGACGTCATTATACACACACACACAGCTAACTTAAAAGCTTATACAAGGTTTAATTCTCACCGTTTGCTTCAGCTTTCAGTTTGTCATCTTTTTCATTTATTTGCAAGCTGCCTATCTGTAAATGAAAATTAGGACTGAGAAGTCAGAAAGAACCAAGTATGTTGCGAATACAAGGAAAAAGGCGAAATACTGGTGTCATCTGAAATAAGACTTACAGAAGTCACTAAAATATCATTTAAATTACACTTTACGTTATCATGGTCACATACCTAATAAGGGAGTTATTGTGGTTCGTAAAATGCTTCAGTCAATTATTCAGCTTTGTGTAATTGTTATGTTTGAGATTTAGACTCACCGACTCCGCTGCAGCTTCTTGTTCATCGACAGCCTGGGCCCACGAGTCCGACGCCATGTCCTTATTTCTAAATAAAACCTTTGTCCTTAAAAGCGGGAGTCGATGACTTAACAAGGGGCTGTTAAATCTAACTGCACATAAAACCTTAATAAAACTAAACAGAAAAACGCGAACGCAACAAATTCATACAATGGCGTGTGTCGGTCCTCGCTGCTTACGGAGTGCGACACTCACAGCTCCGGCCGGAAACAGACTCGTCTGCGCTTGGTTCCTCTTAAACGTTCCGCTGTAGGGTAGTTTCTAGGGTAATGCAAATTAATAACTTTATATTTAATACACTTGAGTTATATTATAATTTAAAAACAATTTTAATTGTATTTCAATAGCATGCATTTTGCATGACCCTGTACCACAAAATCAGTCACAAGGGTCATTTTTTTTGTGGCAATATTTGGCTGAGATACAACTATGAGAAAATCAGAAATCTGAGGATGCCACAAAAAAAAAATCAAATTCAAAATCAAAATACTGAGAAAATCGCCTTTTAAGGTGTCCAAATGAAGTTCTTAGCAATGCATATTACTAATCAAAAATTAGGTTTATATATATTGTATAAATATCTTTATAGAACGTGATATTTACGTAATTTCCTAATAATTTTTGGCATAAAAGAAAAAAAATATATCATATTGACCTATACAATGTACAGTTGAGGTCAAAAGTTTACATCCCCCTTTCAGAACCTGCAAAATGTTAATTATTTTAACAAAATAAGTGGGATCATAAATGCCTGTTATTCTACGACTACCCTGAATAAGATATTTCACATAAAAGGTGTTTATATAGTCCACAGTTTACATCCCCTTGATTCTTAATACTGTGTTGTTACCTCAATGATCCACGGCTTTGTTTCTTGGTTTAGTGGTGTTTAGTGTTGTTCATGAGTCCCTTGATTGTTCTGAACACTGTCCTTCAGAAAAGACCTTTAGGTCCCATAGATTCTTTGGTTTCCTAGCATTTTTGTGTATTCGAACCTTTTCCAACAATGACTGGAACATGCATTAAAAGCTGGGGGATGAAAACTTTTTGAATTTGAAGACCAGGGAAAGTTTAACCTTTTATCTTCTGGGAAACATGTAACTGTATTCTGTAGCCTTTGAAGGGCAGTACTTAATAAAAGAAAGAAATTTACATTTAGGCAAAATAAGAAAAATGTACACATCTCCATTCTGTGCAAAAGTTTTCACCCCTGGCTCTTAATGCATGGTTTTCCCTTTCCCTTCCCTTCTGTTTTTAGTTATTTTTTTTTTATGGAAAGTAATGTAACACATAACCAAAAAACCCCAAAAGTTATATTTTAGGCAACTGCAAAGGCCCGTTCACACCAAAAGTGAAATTAATAAACACCAGGCTGAAAGAAGTGCCTCTGCATCTCACTCCAGATTCCTCTCAACACAGGGACAAGAGAGGTATCAGTGAATAAACGGGAAAATAAACCAGTAACTTTAAATGCTGTTCTAGTTGGAAAATGCAATCTGATTACGTAACTTATACTTTGTAATGTGCCTTTATTATGGATTTTTTAAAATGAGCTTTCATGCAGTACAATGACAGCTCTAACTGAATGAAAACATACTAATTTTTTATCTCTCATAATGCTTTACTTGAGAAGACATATGTCACATTTGCATATCTGTAGCCTGAGAGCAATCCATATGTCTACATTTTTTATACCTATGTTTTTTGTATCTCAGCATCTGAAGTGGCTGTGTAAATTGTACAGCATGTTCTAGCTTAGATTAGTTGTCCAAATGCTGCAATACAATGACAAAGTGAGTTTTGATATCAGTAATTCTCTACATTGCCTGTAGATGCTGCCCCACACCTCTCTAACGCTTTCACAGACAGGCACTTCTCAGTGACACACCAGAAGAATTTGCTAGAATGAGACATTACATATTTAAAATAAGGGAAAATGTCTATTGTTCTGTTTTTTCTGCATTCAGGCTTTCGTCTGTGAAGCAAGAAATAAGAAAAGTAGCCAGAATTCTAGCAGTGAGGCTCAAATGATGTGTTCAAACAAAAATAGGCTTTTTATTCAGTTCATTTACTCTATTTATGCATCTATTGCTTACAATATTACTTACGTAATATCTACATTATACCAAAATGATACCTACATTTTATTAGAAGCTCTCTTTTTGTATTGATTATTGACTATTTTAGTGTTCCACTATCAAGATTGCCGTCTTGCTGGGTCTCTTGTTAGTTTAAATGAGTAATTGATTCTGGTTTGTTCTCTTGTTGAATAGGCTGATGGTCGCGTTCTGCATTCTGTGTCTAAAGATTGCATCAGTTTTCATCGAGAAACATTCTTTTCTTCCCAAAAGTGTTTGTAACTGGGGGGAAAGAGGGAAAACCCTGTCTTTTCATCTTTGCTATTCATAATGATGATCTTTGCAAGTGTCCATGGTAACCAGCGATAGAAAGATTACGAAATGCTCCTTCCCTGCGCACAGTTTTCAGTTCACCAAAAATATATCTGTTTTCAGATACAGCTGACGACACGTATATGCAATACAGCAATCCGCAATCTTTGAGCTAGTATTTTCACATTCCCTTCCTAGTGAGGTGCATCAAACATTTTCCACTATGATTTGCACATTAAAACAATCGAAAGCAACATGAGAAAACGTGAAATATTTTATATTGTTATCACTTATAAAATTATTTCTAATGGTGTTTATATTTAGTTTATTCTTAATAATGAATTAGAATTATATTTCTCTGACTTTATTCATTTAATTTAATTTAATTTACATACTGGATTCAGTCAGTCTGCATTCAGCGGTCATTCATTTCCATCCAAGATGTACATAAAATATTAAAATGCGCATTTTAAAAAAAACAATTTAGGTGGATATTTGGAAACAAACTAACTGAAAAAAAATGTTTTATGCACAGCAAAAAAACAATATGTGAATTTGCCTCGAGAGATAATGTGATTAAATAATTGCAAATAAAAATAAATATATATATATATATATATAGTAGGCCTATATATGTATAATAGGCCTAAATATAATAATTTATAGTAATTTATTATCTAAAAATAAAAAGTATGCAAAAACAGTGCTTAGCAAAAGTTTTATGCAATATTAACATTTTTAGCATAAGTTAACTTTGCAGCTTTGGACTGAAAGAGCTACCTGCACAGCTACAGCTACATAAATGACCTTTCTACTATTATTTTTACTGTAATGTTGTTGCAGTGTTTGTCTTGCTGCCATGTTTCGTATATTATAGTGGTCTATTTTTTCTTTTTAGCGGAGGTTAAGATAAAAGGTACGATTATAAAATAATTAGTGCTGCCAAACGATTACTCACGACTAATCAAATCCGAAATAAAAGTTTTTGTTTAATATATATGTGTGTACTGTGTATATTTATTATGTATATATAAATACAAACGCAAGCATGTATATATTTGAGAAAATGTTATGTCTGCATATTAAATATAAATGTATATATAATGTAAATATATCAAAATATGTGTATATATACACATAATAAATCTGCACAGCACATATATTATATACACAAAAACTTTTTTAATTGTTTGACAGCACTAAAAATAATTAAAGTCAAATTTATCATTTTCACATACTCTTTATTAGGCGAGTAGCTGTGTAATTTTATATTTTATCCATAATAACTCTTTGCTCACCATAAACTGCCAACACATACGCATCCTAAACGTATGACATTTAAGTCTGAAGAAGTCTAAAGGTTAGTAGCGAGGCCTGTAAAAGAGAGGCAAACAACAAGTACAGAGCTCTGCAGTGCATTTGTATCCAGACGTGACTGCTTTATTGTGTTAGCAGACAGGCAATCATTCTCCAATAACGTGTTTCCAGCACTGCCTTATTACGTTCTTAATAATACATTAGTTTCTTTATAACGCCGACACACAATAGCTATTTGGTACCCTTTCATCTGGACAAAAACCCCAAAAAGTAGATTTATCTAATCTACAATATAAACACACTGCTCTGAATTTGAAGCACTCTTAATATCTAAGGGAAGTAAGTCTGTGTTCTGCTTCACCGTCCTAAATGAAGCTTCAAATCCTGGTGTCAGGACCTCAGCGAGTTTGTTTGGGTCCTTCAGACATGCGGGTCTAATCCAGCACCCAATGGTGGATTTCCATCTGGGCCGGCATATTTTATTCAAGAGCTTGACTTACACAGTTACCAGCCATGTTGCCCAGGGCTTTTACACAGTCGCTCCACGCCACCGAGAGACAAAGAGCCCACTCTGAAAACGATCTCTGTGTAATGGCTTGTGAAGTGACCTCTGGTATTGTGCGTTTTGCTGCGGACGGCTGATGCATTTTAAATGCTTTTCCTCAGAACCTCTGAACTACACAATGGGGTTACATCATCCTCAGCGGAAAGCCAAACGGTGGCATGCAGTGCGATTTTTGATATTTTAATTAGCAGCTGGAGCTCAGTTACATCATATTTGCCATCGCAGTTTTATTTCCAGAGACTGGAAGATTTCCACAGAGGGCTCGAGGCCATCGTTCGCGTTGGAAAAGACGTATGCGTGCCGCGATTGTTCTGAAGGCTTTCTTTTGAAGCCTCTGCACCAAAAAATCACTCTCTGAAACATTCTCGTACACTTCCACTGACGACTTTGCGGTAGCAAAGAGAGCTGAAACCTGTAATGGTAACCATGGAAACAGTCCAGTCAGCCA
The DNA here is from genome assembly GCA_032357425.1 of Enteromius argenteus. NCBI lineage: Eukaryota > Metazoa > Chordata > Actinopteri > Cypriniformes > Cyprinidae > Enteromius > Enteromius argenteus. Next base: position 2,950,550 of record JAUCMR010000016.1, on the reverse strand, counting down.
ACAGTGTGGGTAGCCTTCTGGTGTGCATGGTGTACATACTGAGTGAGGCTCTCTGACTCACGCTCGCAACAAAATCACAAGCAGCCCTCCAAACAAATCCCCCCCCACACACACACACTGCAGCTTCCAGTGTTACTGGTGTGACACATCTGACCTTATCAGTCATTTAAACACTGTACTCTGTGATTTAATGATATAACAGTGCTTCAGATGTATTTAACTATAAGAAATATTTTGATATGTAAAAATAGCGTTCATTCACTTTAACACACACACATACATTTATTATATCTATCATTGCACAATACTGTATAAATTAATTATTCATATTTAAATTGAAGGATTAAACAATATATACTACAGAAAATATTATTCAAATTTGTTTAATATGTACGTACATACAAACAAATTTATTGGTATTATTTATATAATGATTGATTTATCTTATCAATCATTGCACAATATATTGTATGATTTATTTATTCATTATTTAAGTGTAAGGATTTAACAAAATATGTTACAGAAAATGTATGAAATGTTTAATATGTATGTACGTATTTATTACAGATATTATTTATATAATGGTTAATTTACCACATAAATCATTGCACAATATGATTGAAATATTAGTTATTTAAGTGTAAGGATTTAACAATATGTATTACAAAAAATATTAAGAAATGTTAAATATGTTTGCACAAACACAAGAATTGTATTACAGATATTATTTATATAATGATTGATTTATCACATCAATCATTACACATTGAGATATGAATAATTATTAATTAGAAATTAATTCATATTGATATTTTATTATTATATTCTTATGATTGATGTATTATGATGTAATCAGTTAAATTAATATAATATATATTTATATAATTACACATAAAAAAAATTTTATTTGTATGTATAGATAAAAATACATACAAACAAATAAAATATAACATTTTAATGTTCAAAAAAATTATGTATATATTCTTTTATGTATTATTATCTTATTATTATTATTATTAAATTATTATTGGCCTCATTCTGAAAACTTTGACATAATGACTGGTGGTTAGACACTGACCGATTAGACAGACAAACTTGGATAAAAAAGTAGTTGCATTAGCATAAAAACAAACACGGAAGTTCGTTTTAGCTTCTGAACAATCATTCAAACATTCCAAACACTCGACTACTTACAGCAACCCGTCTCAAAATTCCAGAACCCTTCCATTTCACTAAACCCACCACAACATTTCCCTATTCTGATCATGCCTCTGCAGGCATCCATTTTATGTGAGAGTCATATTGTGTCTTGGTTCGGGGCACTCCCATGAAACCCATGCCTGGAGCCCCCCGCCGAAACCAAAGCAAAACATAGAAGCAAAATGCAAATTGCAGCAGGAGCCAGATTATTTGCATGTCTCTACCAAACACACACCACACAGAGCTGACTTCCCTCGTGCGTTACGTAACGCCTCCTGACGTGAGCTAACGTTATCATGTTGTTCCTTCCCTGGGATTTGTGACAATTTTTGAACCTCACTGCTTCATAGCAGAAAAGTCATCAGTGTCCTCGAACGTCTTTTCATTTTGGCATCTTGCTGAATAGATAAAAGGCACTAGAGAGGGATGACTCGCCTACTATATAGGGCTTAGTGCCACAGCGATACAATAGAATTTATGAACACAGACATCTGGATGGATGTCATGCTCCTCCACGTTGCCAGATCCTCTGCTGTGTTTTCCCTAGTGGACACAATGGAAATTTCAGGAGGGTTGAATCTGTTTCCATGGCAGCCCATCCATCCAGCCAGCATTTCTAATGACAGTTACCTCCAGATGGGCAGGAGAAGCTCTTGAAAACTCCCGTGTACAGTTGGCAGATCATATTTGCTCCGACACGCCACGTGATTACCTCCAGAAACGGTGCGCTTTGACAATGCTCATCCCAAACCATGAATCATTTAAAGCTGGTGGCAGAGGCGGAAATGTCACGTCCCCTGGATTTGAGCGCGCGCACAGATTTAACCGGGCTAAACGGAGCATTAGAGATGTGTCAGGAAGGGAAAAAAATATATAAAAAAACGTCTGGAACGTTTCTCAAAATCTTTATTATAACAGATATTCTGTAGAAATGTTCTGTGAGATAAATACGTAATATAATCAAGAAGACGTTCTTGAGGTCTCGAGGTTCGTCATGCATGACTAGAATACATCACAAGTAGTATGAAAGAGCCCTGTAAACATGACCACCGAATATTAATAAACCTGTGCACATGAAGATAGCACAGAAAGGTACGTTGCTCGTCAGGATAAATTTGGCACATCTACAGTTAATATGCTTTACGATAATAAGGTTACTGTCCTTAAACTGACATTCCAGATCGAACCGAACATCAAATGAATGAAATGAAACGAAGCAGATCACGAGAATCACAGTTAAGCTACATACAAAACATTTATCCAAAGCAAAAGTCACTTCTTGTCATCGTTCCATTATATAAAACGGTTGCTCAACCTTCAACACTGCAAAATATGTATCCAAAGATTTAATAAATAGCTTTTTTTTTTACACATACGCAGTGGAACCTCTTTGGAGGTCCACTCTTGGAAGAAAAGGTCGACATGTGCTAGTATACCATTAACACCACCAGTAGGCTACTGGGTTAAATGGGAAGATACTGGTTTGATGTTAATGGTACTGTTTGCTCAGTCTCAATCGAATTGCTTCATTAGAACAAAAAATAAATAAAAAAGAAGAATCCGGTCTCTAATGAGACCGAACCCTGTCATTGCACATATCTCGGAGTATAGTTTGGAAAACACAGTATTCCTTCAAGCCCCCGGGCCGCTCTTCCGGACCACCGGTTCACGCTGTAAACCCTGGACAATGGAGTTTGGGAGATCGAGAGGAGAATGCGTGGAGTGCTTGTCGCCAGATGGGAGAGAGTGCCTCTTCACAACGTCTTTGGATATACACATCAGAGAGGTTCAGAGTCTTTGGGTTCGTTCACGCCGAAGAGGACTTCTCTGTGCTCTTGTCCAGTGCTTCGCCATCGTTGTCTTCCTCGACTGTCAGTGAAGAGAGACACAAGGGTTATAATGAGAAACCAACTCGCAGATATACCCTCTATTGTCTGCGCACTGCCACAAAGATGGAGATTCCATGTTGCCATGAATTTTAATACATCAGAAATAGCGCAATACATCACTGTCTCCTAAAACGCGAAGCGCAAAGCAGACAGTTTAAGCTCAAAAACTGCGCTTGTTGCATTCGACGCGCACATTTTTTTGCGCGCAAAGCGCAACATGGAATTTCGCATCATTGCGAACGATAATGATAAACAAAGGCTTTGCCCGTTACCTCTTTTGCTTCTCCCGATCTGCCCCAGCTTCGGTGGTCGTTTATTCTGGTTGCCACCGAAAAAGTTGTTGGTGTCTTGGAGGCGGCAGGTGAAGGAAAGGTGTTCCTCGTCGCCGTCGTTGCCATAATGAGTCATTTTGTCCTCGTTATACGGTAATACATCCGACATGCTGTATGAACCGACAGCGGCTACTGTATGTGCTGCTGAATCGATAGCGCGAGGTGAATTTCGTGGCGCGGATCTCTCGGCTGTTTACCTCTATCGCACGTGTCTCCGCGAGTGGCTGGCGAGGACGCAAAGCGAACGCATGTAATTTCCTTCGTTCGGTTCAAGCCCGAGTCACTTCCTCCAAATGTTCCCAACGCTGGAAAGGCGAATGGATCGCGGAGGAATGCGCCTTTGCGCTCTCGGGGCTTGGCGGAGGCTGGAGCGTCGTATGGAAAACCTGAGAAACAAATGCAAATTGGGAAGCGATGCAAAACAAAGATCCCTGATGGAGAATGAACGTCACTGAGGCGCGGGCCTCCTCTCCAGCTCTTTCGTTGCAGCTATCGCCAATATTAATCTTGGGAAATTTCCAAGCTATTTGTGCATGAAACAGAATGCTTCCATGTGTCATTGACAAATAAAGATGTCCGAGATGATGAACCCTTCATTTTTTTTTATTAAAGTTAGCCTACATTTACAATCATACGACTGAACCATGTTGATTTCATACATTTTTAGACAACGTTTTATACAACATTTCTGATTGAACGACTCTTAAAATGTAATTTAGTGTATAAAATCCATCAAGCAGCCTACAGAGTGAACAAAATCATTAAGTCTTCAAACATAGTTTTTTTCCACATAGAACTTTTTTTTTAAATTTGTGTGATACCTTAACCTTGAGACATACACAAGAGCATCTATTGAAATTTTGATAATACTGAAAATCTGAATTTCTAAAATAGAAGCTTAACATATGCTGGACAAAATAAAAAGTATTAAAGTCCCCAAAAAAATAAACAAATAAATAAAGGGGAGAATATTATTATTATAATTATAACTAATTTAGCTTTATTTTCATTCCCCTCATGAAAGAAGGTAGGCCTAAACCATTAACTTTGAACATACCAATAAAGAAAAGTCATCACAGCATATAAAACACATAGGACTGACTTATTATTAAAATGCACATTTCTTTTTTATTAGAAATCCTCTTAATTAATTTTTTTATTTCATCACCTGTGATCATATATCTCTGCAGTGAAACTAAAGGTTTATCAGGAAACCAGGCACATGATTGTGTCGAATTAAATAAGCACTGACTCAGTTTAATAAAACTGAAAGCCACCTCATATCTTAGATGTGGCAAGAGCCCATGTGTTATTTTATTTAGTAATTTTATCCTTATTGCATGCTTTTTCAGTTAAAACCCGGCCAACGGAATAAGATATTAAAACATGCTCACAAGAGAAGGCCATATGGGATGTTATCCCCCCCTATGTGTAGGTTTTCATTTTGTAATATCAGACGCTGGAGTGATGCTGAACTCATACTGGCACTGGCAATCTAGATATATGAGCTGAGGGGGTTTGCTCCTCTGTCCAAGATTCTGAGAGCATAATCTTCTGCACCGGGCACAGTTTTAACCTTTCCAGGATTGAGCAGACCTTGTCACTCTGCTGCAGAAACGAGCGGGATGAAAGCACTGCTTCCTCCCGTCTGTGAATGAGAGGCCATTTTGTTCCCTTCTATCTGATCTGAATAGCTGAAATGGGAAACGCACAGAACTGGTTGAGCCTTGTCTCGGTTTGCTAAACACCAGCCTGTTTCCTCTAAGAGAGGTTATTTGAATGCTTACGCGTCAGACAGTTTAATATAGGGACGAATGATGAAGATGAGCAGAGCATAGAGCACTTTTAGAATGAAAATATAAGAGACAATGTGAAAAATAAATGTAATTTTAACTGTTAAATGTTGTAAAAATGCTACGGAAAAAAACAACTGTTAATAGGTTAACAGTACATTTAGTACTATATACAGGGAACCAGACATTTAATGTCATTTTACAGTAAAATGTTGTTAATTGTACAGTTTTTAGACGTAAATAAAACAAATTAATGTGTAATTTACAGTCAAAACTGTAAATTGATATTCCCAGAATTCCCTGCGTGACACTTCACATTTAAAAGTATTTTTCTCAAATAATCATGCTTTTCAATAGTTTTTGTTATCAGTTATGCACATTTTGTACACCTCCTATAATAAGTATATACTTCTGCTTGTGGCGAAGCTACTTGTGATGAGCTTTGATTCTTCACGTGGCTCTCTTTTACCACCATTAGTGTGGTGGTTGTCAGTATGTTAAAGGTACAAAACAGATTTTAATAGCAACGTGCGTTGTGGAATTTACTGGTTTACAGTTTTTGACCGTAAATATGTTTACAGGTTTCCTGTATTTTTTGTTTTTACAAAATTATTCTAGCAACCACAGCTGCCAACATTTATTTGTAAAAATTACAGATTTTATTTTTTACTGTGTGGTCAACAGTGTTGGAAAAAGTTACTTCAAAGCAATAGTTAACTCAAAAATGAAAATTCTGTCATCATTTACTCCAGTCCAGTCTCATGAAAATGTGTACAGTACAGCAAATAAAAACGAAAACTTGGAAAAATGGATTTTGGCATATATATGACACACATGTGTTTGGCATGCATATAATACACAGTTTTTGTGGATGATATGCATCTACCCCACAAACCTAATCCCAGAGGCAAAGTACACAAATCCATTACTTGAGTGAAAGTATAGATACTACTGGTCAAATATTATTCCATTACAAATAAAAGTTGTCAACATTTTTTTTTACTTAAGTGAAAGTATAGAAGTACTTGCTTTTAAAAGTACTAAAGTATTATGAGTAAATTTCCGGTCAATGCATAGTTTCATTATTGTTGCATTGGTTTATGTTTTACTTGCAATACCTCATGCCTCTGAAGCAACCTTCTGAAAACACTGACTAGTTTGTAATATCTGTGCAATAAAGAGTTTTTATGAATGTTAAAAACAATAGAAATCAAGCAACTAACATCTTTTGGAAAAAAAAAAAAAAGACTTTTTCATAATCAAATTCTTATGAGTAAAATATCTCAGAATTATATTTCCACTGTTATTCACAAAATTGAGCACTCCAGGGTGATTATGAACATGAAATTATTCAGCCCTGGCTGATATAAGATTATTTATCTTCATGAATTAGTGAACTTAGCATTCCTACCCAGCATCACAAAACAGCACGGTAGTGTTCTTACACAGCTGTAGCAGTGTGTGCACACATCAAAGTCTATTATTTCATCCACATTTGAATCAAATGTACAGTGAAATTTCTTTAATCAGAAAAAAATAAAATAAAAACAAACAATACAACCTGCTAACTCAACTAAACAACCATATCTAGGCCTATATAACTGCCCAACAGGAACGCTGTTTTACTTGTCGGCCAAATAGTTTGTTTTGAAAGCAATGATACTATCTCTTACAGGTCACTGATAGGCTGTCTATCACCTGTAAAAACACCAATCACATTTATAGAAGAAAAAAAAAAACACCCACTGTCTTTAAAGCTGCTACATAGAAACAAAATTGCGCTATTTCCCCCAAAATGTAACTAATAGTAGTTACTTTTTATGAGAAGTAATGTACTCCATTACATTGGCACTACTTTTTCTCATCTAGACTGAGTTTCCTTGTTTGATTTTGTATAGACTGCCAAGACATCATCAGAATACTCCATCTGTCATCAGTGGTTCAACCGCAACCGTAACGAAGGGGACTGACAAATGCAGAGCTTTATTAACAGGCATGGTCAAACAGGCAGGGTCGAGAAAGCAGCAAACAACAATGGTGGAGGCAAAACACAGAATAATCCAGAAATACAGCGAGGGTCGGCTGATCGGCAAACAGAGTCCACGGGGCAAAACTTAGCAATAATCCAAAGGCAAGAAAAGGTCAGTAGAAATCAAACACAGGAAACAAGACTAGACTATGAAACACAAGGAAACGCTTTGTACGAGGGTAAACACTCAATACTCAGCGGCTAGGCTACAAACACAGACAGTTTTTAAAGGTGACACAATGAGTTAACAAGGGGGAGGAGCCAATGAGTTGTCATGGTAACTAACAGGGGAGCTGAGGGACTGGTGAGCACAGAGACAATGGGTAACCAACACTTCACAATAAGAGTCCTAAATTATCACAGAAACACAGACAGAGCTAACACACACACATAACCCATGTTATCCATAAGTCCAAGGTGGAGTGCCCTCAACTGGAGTTTGTTGGCACTCCAGATGGTAAACGTGACAGCAACCCTATTAAGCTACGAGAATACTTTCTGTATGCAAAGAAACAAAAATAAGGACTTTATTTTAAAGAAAAGGGTCCATTTAGCATTTAATGTTGTTTCTCCCTGTTAGCCCATTTTTATAACAAAAGTGTGACCCATTTCCACCAGTTGTAAACTTCACTAACCACATGGAGATCTTAAATAACTAAATTACAAACAAACATTTAATGGTACAGATAATAAAATGACTCTTGGTCAGCTTATTTGCAGTAAGTATCTAGTCAGTAACAAGTAGCATGAGAAATTAGCATTGCTCTTTAGTATGTGCTTATTTTTGGATGGCATATTCATTCACAATGGCTTTTCCTGTGGGAACGTGCTGTCCTGCCATTTATTTTCCATGTAACTCTATTCAGAGATCCATCAGATTACTCCTTTACAGCCAAACATGCTAGCAGCCCTCCTCAAAAACGTTATTATTCCCACATGACCTGTATTGTTGGTTGCTTTAACCTTTACGCTTAATGTTACCTATTGTTTTTAATTATGTAAGTAATGAATGATGCCCCAGATACATAAAAGTTATTATTATTATCAAACTGAGCTTTTGGGATGCATTCATATGATACAAGTGTAAACGGCTGCGAATCATTGTGTGTAGTTCGTGCGGCGATCATCTTACATGTGGTGTCATGTGCAGGCAGTGAAACCAAAAGCTCCTGGAACTGATGCCACCTTCAGAGAAGAGTAATTGCAGACACACCCAGTCCTATTAGATGCGCAAACATCCATTGTTGCAAGAACGGTATAACGTCAAATCTTTTTATGGCTTCTCAGTCACAGCAATTGAACAAAACAAAGGCAATTTTTCTGGATTTAATATGCTTTGGTGAACCCTTTTGGGGTAATTCCCTTGTAAATACATGATTTAAAGGGAGGCTGTTTATTATTACAACTATATACATGACATTTAGCTGCTAACTGATATTTTATTGTAGTGATCAGTCTTCACAACTTCACTGTCAGACATTTCTGTTTATTTATAAAGCATATGAAAAATTTTAATTTAGAGTCTTTAAATGTATTGGCCTTCACATTGTATTTCAGTTGCTTTCATGGGCGTTTGATGTTTACCATTTTAGATGTTTTAGAATAATGTTTTATGTTAATTTATTCCTGTGATGCAGAGCATCATTACTCCAGTCTTGAGTGTGACATGATCCTTCAGAAATTATTCTAATAAGATGATTTACTGCACAAGACAGATTTCTGATCAATGTTGAAAACCGTTTAATCTGCAGTTTAGTTACTGCATAATATCAATTTCATCAATATAATAATATTATATATTATATAAACATAACCAATTTTTCTGAAATATACATGAATGTGTGTGTATTTAAATATACGTAATAAATATACACAGCACACATACATATATTATGTAAACAAAAACCTTTATTTTGGATGTGATTAATCACAATTAATCATTTTACAGCACTAAATAATATACACATTTTTTTTCAAAATTAAGGTTGTTCCAAAGTTCTGCCCGCAAAAAAGAAAGACAGAAATGTAGAAAAAAAACAAGATAATTACTATTCATGAATTGAGTTTTTCTATAGTGTATAATCTCACAATCAATGTTATTTTGTGTAAAAGTATTTTGTTTACAATGCATTACACTATAATTTTCTATCACAGAATGATGTGGAATGAAAATTGTTTAAGATGTGCTGAAAATATTGTCAAAAAATAATTTTCCATGATGTACTGTATATATATTCACTGTTGAATATTTGGTAATGGACAAATGATATAATGTGCTTTGAACAATATTGTTTGCGCATTATATGAATGCAAGTATTGGAGAAAGCACACAAAAGTTTAGTCTTCCCTGCTGAAGAGACCAGCTGACTTAAGGCATCGTGAATATGGGCTATATATGGTCTGGTCAATCCATCTGCGGAACCTGGACACGGCCGTGTAAACCCCGGGAAATCTAGAATCTCCACAGCCATTTCCCCAAGAGACCAGTCCATAGACACGTCCATCACACACCAGCGGCCCTCCGGAGTCTCCCTGGAGCATCAGAACACCAACATCTTTATAGAGCATTTGAATCAGCTGGTCATTACAGCTAATCCTTCTCCACTGTACCTTGCACGCATCTTTTCCTCCTGAGCTGGACCCAGCACAGATCATGTTTGTTGTGATGTTTCCGCTGAAGGAGTTGCTGCTGTTGCACTTGAAGGTGGAGACAATGGGGAGTTTGACCGTGCGCAGGGTGAAGGGCGTCAGACCGCCGCTGTGGCTGGTGGAGCCCCATCCAGACACCTGGCACATCTTGCCCACCAGCAGCCCTGCGTTCTGTTTGGGGAGCGGGGCGAGGGACACGTACCTGTTCAGCTCTATGGGTGCACTAAGCTGAACGAAAACACATCCAGAGACAGACATGCAGATCAGAGTCAATATAAAAGCACAGCTTACATCATATCGAACTCAATATAAGTTTACATTGTATAATGAGTAAATAAAAGATTACTGGAATACATTTACCATGAAAATACTATTTCAGTTATCAGCATAATCAATGTTTTAAAGTGCCCCTACTTTGGATTTTTGAAAATGAGTTTTCATGCAGGGTGCAACACAGCTTTAAGGGAATGAAAACACCCTGCAAAGTTTTACATCTGAAAGTGCACCGTGTATAAAGTTATTGTCTCTTAAAAGAAAGAGTCAACTCCGAATCATTTAAATGAATCGTTAGCATATTGGCATATTTCCATTCGTCTGAATGAAAATACAAATTTATTCTTTGCCACTATAAGTGCTGCTTTTGGAGCAGTTAAAGCTCACAAACACTGCTTTAAATTACATCAACCAATCATCGTTGAAAGAAAAGTTTGGGAATAAATGCATCTTATAAGAAAATGAAATTGGTTTTCGACCTTGCATGCATGTCAACTTGTTATTTGGGACACCCAAAACCAAAATATAAACCTTTCATAACCCATAATAGGGGCACTTTCAATGAATTGATTGAATTAACAATAGTCATTTTGAACAAATCTGTTGAATGAATGATTCAATGATTTATTCTCAAAGAATATTGCATACTTCCTGAGTAAGTCCACCTTTTGAATAAGCACTTCTTAACTATTAAAAAGTATGTTCTTTTTAATACAGTGTAGTGTTGAATGTAATCCAGATGTACTGTGGCCTTCTCTAATATTGGCAACGTTGGTAAACATAAGCAAAGGCGGCTGTGAAAATAAATGTGCATTGTTTATCCTTTTCATATTTCATTCAAACAATTCACTAAATTTCATTGAAGTAAAACAATTAAAAGTGAGGGGAAACCCCTTTGTGCTCCTCATATTTATAATCCTGTCAAACAGGAAGTCATGTCTGGACAATTTTTATGCTCCTAGTATGTAAATATGTCAATATAAATGGACAGATATACTTGTAGAGTATATCTGTAAATATACTTGACAGATATTTTACTCACAAAGATTTCTAGGGGTGCCAATGATTTTGGCCAACATGCATTAGAGAAAAATATGAGTTTCCTCCCACTTTAAATCATTTGATTTGAATGAATTTTGTGAATTTGTTGACTAATGCAGATTTATTAGAGTAATGTTGAAAGAACAAGAGTGCTGTACCTTTATAAGCATAACATCTGCATTATTAGTGCTCCTGTTGTACTGAGGGTGCGGGATGAGTGACAGAGGCTTGAAGTACTGCTCTGTCCCCTCATAAGCACCTAAAGTATAGTCTCCAGCCACCACCATCATCTGATCCATCCTTAAGGCAAGCAAAAAACAGTCAAAACCCTCTAAAAAACATGCAATGATATTCTAACACCACCATATGAACAACAGTGTGGTTCAGATACTAGTTATATGCTTAATATCTGATTTCTTGTTACACACAATGACTCTTTGTAGAGGACATGAGTTGAATGACAGTGTTTCTCGCTGTTAGCAGCCTTGTTCGTGCCAAGCTGCAGATAAGCCAGCCTTCATTAAGTCCCACACGGTGATGAAGGGTCAAGGTTAGCGCGTTTCCTGAGTGCCTGTCTGCTTTACTTTGGCTTTCGACTCACCCAAGGACTTGGCCATCAAGTCTCCTGCCATATTGTACATCCTGTGTACCTCAGAAGCAGCCTGTTAGACAGAGAATTTATTTAAAGAAAAGGTGAAAAATCACACACCCAATATTGCAATGGGCAGCTGTAAGCACCCAGGACTTATGGACCAGAGATCCGCCACAGAAGTGCTGGCCCTTCGAGCTCTGTAACGACACAATGTATTTGATTGAATTTGGCGAGGGGGCATATCCGCCAACAATGCGCCCCTGAACAAAGTCCAGACCTGGAAAACATTATAAAAAACATTTAAAAGATCTCAGAACTCCAGTTGACAGTGAAATAAACCTCTACATGGACTGATATTCTTCTTATCGTTTACAAAGCGGTTTGCTAATGGTAGCATGCAGCAGTGGTTTATGATTTATGATATTTATGAACATTAAGAATGTTCTTGATAAAAAGAATTCTAAAATTCTAGTTGTGTCCATTCTGTATTTATGTTAGTTCGTAACTGACTCTAAAGATTATTAGTTTAAATGTTATTACTCTAATAATGTCATGTGGCATAACTAATAAAATATTTCCTTAATATATATTTCTGTTCATCAAATTCAATAATTACCAAAAAAAAAAAAGAATTAACACTTTAGATTTAACTATACATCAAACTTTCCCTAATTTCAAAAACATTTTAAATAAATTTTAGATTTACATATGTTTTTTCAGATATTTGAGGCTTACTGATGAGGCTAATAAATACATACATACTTTTATACATAAAATGCTGTTATTACAATGCTTTATAAGCTAAGCAACATTAAAAAGCAAGAAGCTTGTATAAGTTAAGTTTATTTTCTTGTAATAATAATTAAACATGATCCAAAACTACCACAAATTTCATAATTTAAAAAGGACACTTATATCATCCTGACGTATTAAAATGAAATATAATTAAAACATTCAGAACATGCTCTTCATCGCAAAGTTCTATTCATTTCAAGGCACAGATAAGCACTATGTCATTCAACCAAAAAGTAAAAACTTAAATGCTTAAACACTGTTAAAGGCAATACATTGATTTGTTTTAGCTCCTGATATTATTCAGTGTACTTACAGTTGGCTGGGATGAGTTTCAACAGCAGCAGAAAGAGCAGCATGACCATGGTTAATGTAAGCAGGAACAGCAGCACTGAAGGTCAGCTGAACTATATCTACCAGACCCCTCCACATAGAGTAAGGAAATCACATCAACACTGTTCCTCAGGTTTCCATAGTTCTGATTTCAGTATTCAAGAGGTGCTATGAACCAAACAGTGTTTGATTTAAGTTGGGCTTTCAACGGGGTTGTCCTTCCTGACCTTCTCATAACACATAATGTGTTCTCACTGGATCACTTCAGAGTAATGGACATGTATTAAGACAAGTTCAAACATGTCTGGTAAGCCTCCCAACTCTGCATGTGAAAATTAGTCAGTCCCTCGTTAAAAATGTGCTAATGTGCTGCTAAAATAATGCTAATTTTAATATAAAATCAATCCTAAAGGCCTGAAATAAGAATTTTGTAAAGATGGGTTTGAGTCTCAGGTGAGTCTGTTGGTGGGGGGAATAAATAATCAGCGCTCTCTACACCTTCAATACCACGACTGAGGTAAGGCACTGAACCCGGAGCAGGGCACAGCCTTGGCTGCCCACTTCTCCAAGTGTCTGTATGTGTGCGTGTGTTCACTACTCACTGCTGTGTGTATGCACTTGGATGGCGTAAATACAGAGCACAAATTCAGAGTATGGGTCACCATACATGGTCACTTGTTACTTCACACTTCTCTTCATCTGCCACATTAAATCCTTGTGTTCTTTAAAGTTGGGTGGATTCTTACTGATTTTATAATTTATATATTTTTATGCTTAATAATAACATTTGAAAGTGCAGGAAGAATTTGGCAAGAAGAAATGGGAACAGGTTTGAGAAAGAACCTCTATCAGGATTCAGATTTAAAATCACGACAGAAATCCTATTAGCAGTTATATTGGTTATCAACTTGGCTACCAATTAGAGCTGCTTAACAATGCCTAAATGCCAATATTCATGCCTGTGCTTCCTTGTGGCAGGTGATGAAATGTTGTACATGGATTGTGTCAGATGTTGTCTAAATGTTGACTTCAGTGAGATGTCGCCAGGAGGGTCCAAGCTGGACTCGGGCATAATATAATATAGACCTAGCCCTGCAGTTTTGTGGTTCCTCCTTCACTGCCGGAGAGGTGGAGGAGCACCTCAAGCCACTCTATAGCCTTGTGCCATTGTGGCCGCCATTCCAGAGTCTCCAGTCATCAGTGCCAGTGTGCTAAAGGCTTCGGCTATCTTGGATGCCTCTCCACCCTGCTGAAAAAACAGCATATGCTGGTTAGGTATGTTTTAAAGTTGAGATGCTGGTCCTTTGCTGGTCTAGGACCAGCACATGACCAGCTTAAACCAGCATCCCAGCTTTAGAATAACCAGCATATTCTGTTTTTCAGCAGGGCAGTGTTGGAAGGAATCTGACTTCCAATTTGGTGGACCCACCACTTATGTGAGTACAGGTGGCCGACATCCCCAGCCTGGGATTCTCACACCTAGATGCCTTTGCGGTGTCAAGAGAGGCGGCCTCAGTGCTCTCAAGCCTGGTGATCCTCCCTCTGTCTGCTGCGCTGCCTGTGATGGCCCGCTCCAGCCTCTGAGTTTGCATCTGAACCCTCTCCGGTCCTTGAGTCCACTGGAGCTCCTTACAGGCCCTGTCATGGCCACGGAGGCAGTCCCTGAAATTCCAATCTGGTAGTCTTCTACTCCACTGTGGGAATTTCTAGTCTTTTCTGAGGATCTCTGTTACTGTCCGCTCTGCTGTGGTGGTGTTCTGCTCCATTACGAGGATCTCTGTTACTGTCTGCTCTGCTGTAGTGGTGTTCTGCTCTGTTATGAGGATCTCTGTTACTGTCGCTCTGCTGTGGTGGTGTTCTGCTCTGTTATGAGGATCTCTGTTACTGTCCGTTCTGCTGTGGTGGTCTTCTGCTCCATTTAAGGATCTCTGTTACTGTCCGCTCTGCTGTGGTGGTGTTCAGCTCCATTTGAGGATCTCTGTTACTGTCGCTCTGCTGTGGTGGTGTTCTGCTCTGTTATGAGGATCTCTGTTACTGTCGCTCTGCTGTGGTGGTGTTCTGGTCTGTTATGAGGATCTCTGTTACTGTCCGCTCTGCTGTGGTGGTGTTCTGCTCCATTTGAGGATCTCTGTTACTGTCCGTTCTGCTGTGGTGGTCTTCTGCTCCATTTGAGGATCTCTGTTAATGTCCGCTCTGCTGTGGTGGTGTTCTGCTCTGTTATGAGGATCTCTGTTACTGTCGCTCTGCTGTGGTGGTGTTCTGGTCTGTTATGAGGATCTCTGTTACTGTCCGCTCTGCTGTGGTGGTGTTCTGCTCCATTTGAGGATCTCTGTTACTGTCCGTTCTGCTGTGGTGGTCTTCTGCTCCATTTGAGGATCTCTGTTAATGTCCACTCTGCTGTGGTGGTGTTCTGCTCTGTTATGAGGATCTCTGTTACTGTCGCACTGCTGTGGTGGTGTTCTGCTCTGTTATGAGGATCTCTGTTACTGTTTGCTCTGCTGTGGTGGTGTTCTGCTCCGTTACGAGGATCTCTGTTACTGTCCGCTCTGCTGTGGTAGTGTTCTGCTCCATATGAGGATCTCTGTTACTGTCTGCTCTGCTGTGGTGGTGTACTGCTCCATTTGAGGATCTGTGTACTGTCCGCTCTGCTGTGGTGGTGTTCTGCTCTGTTGTGAGGATCTCTGTTACTGTCCGCTCTGCTGTGGTGGTGT
>JAUCMR010000016.1:2903610-2919029 GCA_032357425.1 Enteromius argenteus | reverse complement strand
AGCAGAAGAAACATCTTTAAAAACCATTAAATATCTTACTGTTCTAAAACTTTTGAACGGTAGTGTATATATATAAGCTCTTTCGGTGTAACCGAAAAGAAATATAGGCATGCCCTAATGCAAACATGTCAGCTGTGTAAAAGCATTTAAATGTGACCGAGAAATAAGCTACAATCATTACAAGCACTGACAGCAAGAGACTGTTTAGCACTGCATTTCATGTCTTCGTTAAGCAGAGGAAGTGTGCTGGTTACTGGTTAATGACTGAATTCGAGAAATGGCCTCAAACAATTAGTAAATAAACTACAGATCGTTATGTTTTCTAATACACGCACAGTTTGTATGTATGTAGCCTATTCAAACAGCACTGCACAAGCTCACAGTATATCTGCTTGTTAGTCAGGCTTCAAAGTCCAAATCTGCGCTAAAAGAGTATTACTCGACACCTGCTCAATAACATTTTCAAGCATTTTTTAGAATAAGCATAAAAAATGTCTCAAAATTGGCCCAAAATTGTTTTCCTAACTTATTTCTTTTAAGTTAAATAGTGCTTTATTGGTATTGTTATAGGTATATTTAAAAAGATGTTTAGTGAACAAGAGCTGCTTAAGAAGGAAGACACAACACCTCCACAGGTCAGAGACATACGTGTGCTAATGCACACGCTCCATTTAGTCACCTCCTTTGATGCCTCATGAATTCACAGCTCTTGTTCACTAAAGATGTTTAGTGTTAAGTAAATATTTTTTAATTGTTAAATGTAATAGATTTTATTTTCTTTGCAAAGCTAGACAAAACAATAAAAAGCATATTTATGCTATTTAATTTATTCAATGGTGAAAAAAATGGCAAAATATATGGGGAAAATGTGTAAAACCGTGTTCGGTCTTTGGCGCAGTGTTTCATTTTGTTCGGTGCATCCCCAGTTAGAGGCGAGATTTCTTACTTCCTGCGACGGTGGAACTGTTTAACTGGACAGAGTTCATCGAAGAGTTTCTGATTCACCAGCCGTGGCACCAGAAGGAAACGGTTATTGGACACAAACTCGTCAATTATCTGCTTTTTCATTCCTCTTGCCTGGGGAAGAGATAAAAAAAAAAACTTGTCTAGCAAAAACAAAACAGCCGGTAGTTTTTGAGAAAAAATTGCTATTGGGTGTTAAGAAATAGAGCTGGGCCTCACCTGTATAACATCAGCTGGTTTATCTGTGTTCTCTTTGAACAGGAGCATGGTGGGAGCGTACGTGTTGATGTTAAACCTCTGCACAACTTTGGAGGTCTCTGTCAGGCCCATGTCTACATAGCCAAACCGTACATAGTCTTTATAGGCAAACGAGGTGAGCTGTGAACAAGAGGATAACGACAACTTGTGTCAAGGACACCGATTTTGATGTCAGACTGTTTGAACAGCTAATATAAGCAACACTCACCTTATACAAAAGAGGGATATTAGATGCTACATCAAACATTAGCACTCTTGGCTTATTCTCCTCATGCCAACTGTTTAAAAACTTGAGGTAGCTGCTACCTGTCACCTACAAGAAAAGAATACGGTAAAAGCAGCAGAAGTTCGGCAAAAGCAATAGAAATTAACAAGGAAATGGGATAGAGAATAAAAATAGGAAAAAGGGTCAAGTAAATTAGAATAGAGAGACAAAGGAAAAATTAGCATTAAGGGAAAAAGAAACATAAAAGTGAAGGAAGGAAAGGAAATGAAAAAGAAACAAGAAAAAAAAGAAGAAAAATAACAGAAAGGAATAAAGAAAATGGAAAAGTGAAGGAAAAGGAAAGGAAACGAAAGAGAAAAAGCGAATAAATCTTTAATTATGAACTCTTTTATAAGAATGTTTAATTGAGAGTCCATAATGTTTGCAACAAGAGCCAGTGCTTTAGTTGAACCTGACATATAATTAAATTCACCTAAGAATTTAAAATAATTATGCAATTAATAATGAAATATATAATTAAGAATACACATACCTTCTCAACCAGCTTCTGGGGCAGAAGGCTTTCCACAAACTGTCTCAAGTGTTCCCTGACCACAGCGTAGTGGAAGAAAGTGACTTTGCCATTGATTAAACCAAGTATGGATGGAGTGCGGTGGGCACCAAGATGATTCGCCAGCTGTCTCTCATATCCAATGTCCACCACACCAATACCAACCCCTAAAAACAAACCAACAGGCTATATTCGGAGTATTCTGATTATATCATTAAATTGGAAATATTGTCCGACTATTTTGAATGCTCTTTAGGTTTGTTCATTAGCATTAACGTCTCTAGTTTTAACGTTCTGCTTGAGCAGATGAAAATTGTACCTTAATGTATGTATGACAACCAAAAAATGTACTTTTTTGTCTTTTGTCATTTGGATTGAGGTTGAACGCTTAGAGACATTGTGCTCTGTTTAGTTCGGATTCGGGAAATTAAATTAAATAAATTACATAGCGTATCCTCTCAGTGTTACAAGTACCCCAGATACATCGTTTTTCTTTTCTGAAGCATAAACCCCATAAAAATGATGAGAGCTTTGGGTCTTCAAATGTTTCTCTATGACGCTGAAACATACGGATATCTGAGTTCCACTCTCTGTGCAACTGATACTCGACTGCCATTGGCTCATCTGTGTTCGAGGGGAGGGGCTTACAGATCAACTCTACTGGAATTAACTGTGAGGGTGAAAATCCTGAATATCCTACCTAAAGGCTCCAGCTCTTGCACAGTGTCCTTCCATACAGGCTCAATATGGATGCAGGTGAAACACCACTCTGACGTGATCTTGATCAGGTAGGGTCTCTTAAAACTGTCCGGCAGAACCTCATTGATGTATTGGTTGTAGTGAAGGAGGTGCTTGCTGTCTGTGAAATCCCGACTCGTCCGAGGGAAGTGAAAGAACGACTCATCGAAGTAGAAGCTGTCATGGTAATGTCTGAAGCCCTGCGGTGCTCGGGCAAAGTTTTGATTCTCGTCCATTTGACCAAAGCGGTCATAGTTTGCCCTTCTCTCCTCATTGGAAAGAATCTATGGAAAGTAAATCAATATAACACGCATGCTAATTAATAAAGGCATATTCAAACGTTTATTGTAATGGTATATCCAAATGAATAATGTGTGATTTTGCTTCTATCCAGGGCTCCCGTTAAAACAATCAAACTTCCTCTATTTTGTATTTTTATATTCACAGAAGGGTGTTGCCAAAATTAAAAGTGCATTATGTTTGTCCAAATGTTTGTCAAAAAGGAATGTCACAAATTGTGATTGATTTCTTCCTTGCAAACCCTTTATAACGAGCAGTTATTAATTATTTGTAAGTATGCTATTTATTTATTTATGTATATTCATGGCAAAAATAAGTCATCTCAATTTAACAATTGAATTATACGTGTATATCTCAAAACAACTACATAGCCATTATATAAAAATAAACAAACAAGCACAAATATGCAAAAATCTACATGTAATAAAGATATTTAAAAAAAAAGTGTTAAGAATAATTATATTCATTTGTAAGTATGTGTACACAGGAAAAGAAAATACTGAAGATTTGCCCCCAAAAACTTAACCACTCACATGCTATAAATTTTAGAGAAATATTTCATAAAAAAATGGGTATAGTGGTATAATGCAATACATTTGTTTTATTTTACATTTTAAATTCATTGCATGCGAGTAATTATTAATATTTTGTGCACAAACAAAAACACTAGCGCTCAAAAGTTCAGTAAGACAGTAAAGAAATGAGTATTGTTATAAACAAAAATTTCAATTTCAAATAAATCCTGTTCTTTTGAACTATTTATTAAAGAATCTAGTCTCTTAATTTCCACTGCTTAAAATAGTAAACAGTTCTCTAATCTAAACCTGTTGTCAAGACTGTACTAATACTAATATTTAATTAATTTGATAAAATAATTAAATAAATAATTACCTAATAATAATAATTAAATATTTCTTGAGCAGCAAATCAGCATTTTAGAATGATTTTTAAGGATCATGTGACGTGACACTGAAGACTGAAGTAATAACGATGAAAATGATGCTTTTTCTATAACAGGAATATATTACATTTTAAAATGTATTCAAATAGAAAATTGTTCTTGGAATATTACAAGAATGTAAACTATTTCTGTTTTGGATCCAATAAATACAGCCATGGTGAGCATAAGAAACTAATAATAACAACAAAACAAACAAAATACCTAACTTCTGAATTATTCTCGACATTATTTCCAATACGCAACACAACCATCCTACCTCGTATGATTTGGTGATCTTGATAAACATGTCCTCTGCACCTGGACTTTTGTTTTTGTCTGGATGCCTATGGATGATGTGTAAAATTATTTTCATTTGGACATCATCACGAGACAGTTACACGATTAGGCTACTATTCCATATTAAAGACGGTCAAAGAGAAGAAAGCACAAGATAAAAACCTTCTACACATCTTTAGAGAGTGTGCATCTACGGCCCACTGATGTCTGTTGCTCTCTTCCTCATCACTCACCATTCTCTCGCCAGCCTCTTGTAGACTTTCTTGACTTCGGCCTGGCTGGCATGTCTGGACACTCCGAGAACCTTGTAGGGATCAAACTCAGGCGATGATGCCAGTGAATCTCCAAACAGAGCCAGGAGAAGAATCGCCCAGAAACAGCAGGTCACAAACGCACTCCAGCCTCCCATCTTGCGCTATATGAACCGACAGGCTACACACACACAGAGGAGACTGGGGCTAGTTGTCACACATTTTACACCAGTAAAAATCCCTAAAGGTATGTCTACGTCTTTCATAACAACCTAAAATAAATCCACTACTGTCAACGCACACTACCCAGTCCTCTCTAAACACCCGAACGCTAGTCGTGCGTCTTTCTAGATCAGTGATCGCAATGCATTTCATCTGTAACTTTAGCGTTTCTATGGGAACCAGCACACCTAAGCGATCAATGAAAGGAAATCAGCATCAGATCAGCTGCGCGATGTGATCATTATGATCAGTGCAGTCCAAATGCACGAGACAGCGACTATTTACAGCAGACAAAAACACTGTCAGCGTCTGATAACATAGATATGCTGAGAGTTCAACATCAGTGCGCGAGCTGCACGCCCTGCAGAGGATGCCGCTTTAACGCAAGTGCAGCATTAATGCAAACACCTCATTAAACACCGGAATCCAAAATGAGTGTAATACCTAGGCACGACTCGTATATATCCACAATTTAGCAGCAATCCATGTTCTCCCGATGGTAATGGGTGGACCGTTTCCCCGGCCTTTCCCTTCCTGGTACTTCCGGTAGTTAGGGATTGTGGGTAAAAACACTTTCTATGATAAAAGTCTGACAGATTTGATCCAAAATCGTTTTTAGTGTAATTTCGGATCTTGATCAAATCACATTTCATTATAGACTTTATGTTTGCTTTAAAGAGGTAACTTAGGGCAGTCTTTAAGATCTTTATGGTGAACATCCATTCTGGAAAACATAAGCAAAACATGTCTTCTTTACATATTTCAGCAGTAACGTTATAATACAAGCTACAATCATGCTGGTGTACATAAGTGGATTTATTCAGGACTACAGTGTTGTTTTATAGTTCAATAAACCACTGTTCTATCCACCATTAAATATATCAGTGGTTCAGACACGGTCATTAATAATACTAATAAATAATACTACTAATACAAAAAAATAAATAAAACAAAGTTCCCTCTTCACCCTGTAATTCACACAATTCACTATTGATTTTTTTTTTTTTTTTTTTACATCCAACTTTGACCTGTTGGTCAAACAAGTGTTAATACAACGAGAATTCAGTCCCAACATTTATGAGTTGACACAGTTTACAAACCAATGTTTTAACGAAAGTTTAATGTATTGAACTTAGATTATAGATAAAACCAGAGCCGTGGATGAAGCGCTCTTGACAGCGGTCCCAAAACACATTTGTAGCCAATCAGCAGTAAGGGGGCGTGTCTTGTAACAGATGCAGAGGTTTTCTTGGTTTTTCTTCTTGACAGGTGATTTTTCACACAACTTTTTCGTATTGGCTTTTGTTTGAATATGCTTTTGTCATCATGACTTGTTTCTGCCATTGTCGTTGCCATGGTTGTGTAAGTTTTTGTAGGTCCTCTCGTGGTATTGTCGTGTTTGTTGTGGTGCTTTTAACATTGCTTGGCAAAAATCGTTTAGTTCGCGTTTAAATGCACACTTTCCCAGGAGAAACTTACAGATTGCTGTATAATAAGTAATGCAAAAAGCAATAAGGAACCACAGCACTATATTCTGCACATTAATGTTATACCATTACATATGCTTAACTTCACAGAATCCTCATAAGATCATGTTGTCACAGAAATAAATTACAATTTACAACATTACACAATAACAGTTGTTTTAAAATGTGATAAAATTTCATGATATTACTGTTTTATTGTATTTTTCATCAAATAAATGCAGCCTTGGCGAGCAGAAGAGACTTTCAAAAAACATTACAAAATGTAAAATGTTCCCTTTTTTGACAGGTAGTGTGTTTATGTGTATGTTATGTTTTTGTACACTTAAATAACGTGTCATTGTATTTTAGGGTGGAGTACTATCAATGGCTGATGGGGCAGAGAAATGGACTCGGGAAAACCAGATGGGCAGTAAATTGGGTAAGTGTGACAAACTGAAGTATGTTTCAGGTTAAAAGATTGCAGTCCTACTCTTTAAAGGTTGTTGGAAATTGGCAGAGAATGAATACAATAATTACCAGAGCCAGATTTCTGCACACCCAGGATAACGCACACATACATTTGCTTGTCTCATCCTGCCACAAGTGGTGCTGTTCTAAGAGCCTTTAAGGATGTTTTAACACATTTCTTCAGCAATAAAGTCACTGGGGAACATTGACTGAGGACGCTAGGAGCCTCTAACTATAATCAAAACAATACTGAAAAAAGAAAAGTGTCATAATCTTTGAAATTCCTCATTAGCCAAGTCATTTAGCAAATACATTCCAATATATTTGCTTTGTGTGGACCATTGTGAACAATCCTTGTACAAAGTCACAAAAACGAGTACACATGGACAACAGAGTTTCTAATACTCATTGGGCAACAGTATTTTTTTTTAATCTAAATTTATATCAGTATAGATGGAAATGTAATAATAATGTTGTTCACCAGATAGGATAGGAAATCATTTTGTGTCAAATATTAAAATCTATGTAAATGGTTCAGGAGAATTATTAATAGACTTGTGTTTTTTTTAAAAAAGAGTCTGCTTTTATGAATTTGTTGATTTCAGTTTCCTAAAGTTAACTCGTTTACAGAGAATTTTCTGGTCTCCAAAACACTTGAAGATTGTCTTTATGTTTGCCTTATTTGTCAAGTTTCAAGACATGACTGGATGTATAACTGTCCAATTAAATTAAGATTTAAATGAAGGGTATTTATTTTAATACAATACAAAAAATCCTTTCCCACAAACACACTTAAAAACTCTAATAACTATATTTACTTAGTCGCATCACAGAATTATGTCAAATGAAATCATAAAGGCACTAAAAGGTGTTTATGTTTTGAGCTGAAGTCTAATGTTTAAACGGCTGTACTCATGGGCTGTGTGCTGTTCTGACTGTATCTAATGAGAAGCTGTGGTCACTGTGAGCACAGGGAGCTACTGACTGCGAGCTTGTAAAGCTGAGAGAATGATCCGCTTCACTGAAGACACACAGTTCAAGCACTCACTTCAATTAACATCTGCTCCTTAATTGGGCCAAGAACATGTTTACTGGATGAGATCTTACATTTGTAAAAGAAGTGCTTCTTCTAAACCATTCAGACTTATTTTCCCTTTGAATCATTTGCCAGAGTTTAGTCATCATTTTAGTTTGAGTTAATGGCTAGATTAGTGTTCTCTTCAAAGTTGTGTTTTGAGCGTGTGTGACTGCCTAGTGTCTTTGTAAGGTATCGTGTTCACTCGTGGTAAAGGGTTTTATTTATTTATTTGTTACCATTAAGGGCTTCGTTAGTTTTGAGTTATGTGGTCCTCCCTGGAAAATTCTGTGTCAGCTGCAGTCAGCATACAAAATGAACCAAATGTAATTTTATGATAAAAATGGTGAGGATCGTTAAGGACTATAGCACCACAAATGTAAAAAAAAAATATGGATGATTGTTTTTACTACTTTAGATTTAAGTTTAAGAATAGTATAGAATTTTAACATAGACTCTAAAAAAGATGGACAATCCGCCTCCACTTCCTTCCACTATAGAAAGTGAAGCCAAAACATGCTCAGTATAGCCGCTGACATCTTGTGAAAATGACGTCATTTGGAGCCAGAGTCTGCAGTAGAGATCGCGAGGTTAAAAAAACGAACAAAAAAAGGATTGTGAGGTGGAGCCGCAGATTCAGTCACTTTTCAAGACTCGTGTGGCACACCCGGAATTTTAATATCAGCAGTAACATAAAACATTTAAAGTTCGTTCTACTGCATTCTACTTCCAAAAAAAAAAAGTTTTTTTTACTGCACATGCACGCTTTTGTGGCCCTGCCATTTCAAGGAAATCTGTTCACTTGGCGCCCATATTTGCTACTTGCAATTAAATTACATATTTCAAATCAGCATCAAAATCTGAATCTGAAATCTGGTTGCTCTAGTCTAGTTGCTTCTAATGGCCACTGCAGTGACTTTATCAATCAGCGCATGGCTCTTTTTTAGAAGGCATTTGCCCAAACTTAATTTCCAGTAAATTTCCACAAAGAATCAATACCAACAAAGCCCTGAGAGTAGATTATTTTTTAAAAACAATCAAAATATGTTTGCTGTGTAAATAGGGCTGGGCAATATATTGCACAATATATTCATGCGCTTTTCATCAGTAAAGCTGGTTCCTTGATTAGCAGTAAATCTCCATCACCTGTTTTCAAATGGAGCGGCAGAGCCATAGAGAACTGGCGAGCTACGCAATATCAGGTTCAGTATCGCAAATGAATCGCCTCTTATATTGAAGTTGATATTGTGTAGCTTGTCAGTGATCTACAGTGCCGTGTATTAACTCCCGCTCAATTTCAAAACAGGTGATGGAGATTCACCGCTAATCAAAGAACGACAAGGATAAAGGCACAGAGAAACTATATAATTAGAATCACTTTCAGAATAATGAACGATACAAACATTGATAGCCAATCAGAATCCATCCTTCTACTATGAGCTCGAGAATTTAAAGCAGTAGACTACAGCACTTAGAATAAACAGTGTTGTTATGATACTGCTAATTCAAACGTAGATAAAAAAAATATGATATTCAATACCATTTAAAAATCAAAAGTCTTCATATCCTCATGTCTGATAGCTCTGATATTTTGCTTTACTCTGTGAAGCAAAATTACAATACTTATGTTTAATAATTACCTTCATTCAGACCCTCAAGCTTTTATTTTGGTGGAAAGTTTTTGGTAATAACAGATGCAACAGATGTTTACAGATGCTTTTTATTGCAAATCTAGTGCAATGCTGTAACCAAGTCTTCACAAAATATTGGAAATTATGTGAATATGAAAATAAAGCATGCGTGGTGCACATTGAAAATGATTAACAAACTCACAGCACATTCAGAGACTGGGTTTGCTGCATTAACTGTGAACCATTTCAATATCTGAGTATTAAAAAAAACTATATTTTGACAACACTAGTTCCAAGTGAAGGCTAATGGCATGGTTATTTTGATGATAATGTGTATATTTTTTGTGATCTGGTTGAATATAGCAGTCAGTCATCATTTTGTCTGGCTTTCAGGCTCATTGTTAGATTGTCTTGAAGAGACCGGAGACAATGTAGTCTGTGTGAACTCCATCGAGGAGCCCGGTGCCGTTATTATGAATGAACCAGCAGGGCACATTTTCTCCGTTCTTCACATCCTGTCGGAAATCTTTCTGCCAACCCCTATTGACACAGAATAACGCAGGATTAAGGTAATATCAAACTTTCATGGTCAAACAGGCAAACTGTGTCTTAAATTCACCTGGTAACTACAAGTTCTTGTCCCTTCACAAACATCATGGCATCTGGTTTGTTTGGATCCTTTCCTGGAAATGGTTCACTCACTTCAAACTCCAGTCCATTGTAGAACTGACCTAAAGAGAGTTGAACACAGTTCAGAGCACAGCCGTCACAGACTGTGCTGCTTGATAATAATACACTTAAAAAAAAAAAATTCTAACTCATTAAGAGGCTTGTTGAAAGCATTTGTGGCTTAATGTTGACAACCACAAAAATGTACAATGAGATGCTTTGATCAAATCGTAAACATTATAGGGGTAGAACACAAACAAAGATTTTTAACTCAAACCAGTCTGCAGTCTGTCAGTCATATAATGGAAGTCAGTGGGCACACAATCTTTGAGAGTAAAAAAAAATGGACCATTGTCCATTTGAGAGATAGGTGTTTTTTGAAATCTACTCAAAATGTTTAAGTAATTCTCAAAAATATTATAGAAAAAAACAAAATGACATTGATTTTCCTGGGTTGGGAAAAAGTTACATTTCAAGACTTCGGCAGAGGGTTAACATGACTTATATAGTGTGATAATTTTTTTTTAGACATTTTACCAAGCAGGCCGTGGACATTGCTTGAAAAGAGGTGACTGTCCAAGGTGTAGAACCCGAGGTAGTCTTGATGATATGGGTGTTTCTGCCAGACTTTGTGCAGGATAATAAGAAACTTAACTGAGTTTCTTAGGGTCACTGTTAAACTGCGATCTTTGATCACCTGCAGATCCATGCTGGAGAAAGAAGAACACATTTCTGTCAGGATTATAAGTCTTTCATCAATTATTTTCTGAAAGGGTTATTTCAGTTAGCTCATAATTACTTGATAGGAATGTAGTGAAACAATGATATTCAGAATCTTACTTGGGCCCTTTAACGGTTGCAGTATCAGCCCAGAAGAATTTAGCTTGTTTTCCCTTTTCAGACACTAAGATCTCCTTTGTGCTCACCATCAATCTGATACCAAACTTCTCATGAACAATCCCAAAACGCCCAAAATAGGTGTGCATCTTGCTCCCTGGAATGACCTTCTTATCTCCAATGATCTGGCCATTGACCACAATACCTGTGGAGCACCAAGAAAATAAAAACCCTTGAACTGCAAACATTGTGGATATGTGTGATTTAAAATAAGATACTTAAGGTAAAAAGTTGTTTTCTTTGAAACATTTTGGCCCAACATTCCACAAATCGCAGCTTTTTGTTTCAATAGACTTTGAATTCTTATTTCTTCTTCTTCTAAGACTAAATTTGGATTTCCAAATATTACACATTTTTTAAATTATTGTTTTTTTTTTTAAATCTTTGAAGAATTTTTTAATGGCACAATATATAGTAAGTTGTTGATTTGGACATTTTAAATGAATTTTGTATTTCATGTTTTATTTACATGACTTTTTGGGTTATTGGTTAATGAAGTTTTGGACTTTTTTACTCATTGAGACCCCAGGAAGAGTGGGCATGCAAATAAACAAATCTAAGCAATATGCTAAATCATGTTATAATGTGGTCGCAACATGCTATCATATGTCTGCTGTGTTAGCAATGTGATAAATCACTCTAACCACATGTTAAAACATGGTAGCAACATGATAAATGATATTAACAATACGGTAAAACATGCTAATACACGGTAGTAATGTGATTAAATCATGCTAACAACATAGTAAAACATGTTAAAACATTCTAAATCATGCTAATGGCATGATAAAACATGGCAGCAGTGTGAAAAATCATGTTAAAATGTGTTACAGCTTAATCATGCTAATTTCTAGACTTCAAGCTTTTCCAAATTATTTTTATAAACTTTGAAACAAGGCTTTGTCAAGCCAACATCAGAGTTTGTTTACAAACTTTACTCATGTAGTTAAATCCACCATCCTAGATTTAATGAATCTGTGATGTCAGGAGGTGCATCTTTTTTCATGTTTGTTTTTATGTGTTCTTGTGAAGCTATGCCTTCCTGAATACTGTTGGACATTTCTGATGATGTAGCAAGTTGTTCTTACCTGTAAGTGGGTCTCTAACCAGGTTGAAGATGGTCCCAGGTTTGTCATCAATGTTGAAGCACAGAGCATCATTCTGATCTGGCAGCTCAATGATGAAGTGTGGATCTCCATCAACTGTTACATTTGTTTAGCAAAGTGTTAAAAAAGCACTGCTGATGTAGCTTATGAACCCTGCTGAAAAACCAGCATA
This sequence comes from Enteromius argenteus, assembly GCA_032357425.1. Taxonomy (NCBI): domain Eukaryota; kingdom Metazoa; phylum Chordata; class Actinopteri; order Cypriniformes; family Cyprinidae; genus Enteromius; species Enteromius argenteus. The sequence goes on along the minus strand of JAUCMR010000016.1, from coordinate 2,906,800 downwards.
TGCTAGTTAGGTATGCTTTGCTGGTTTAAGCTGGACCGTCTTACCACCAGCACATGACCAGTTATTGACCAGCATAAACCAGCTAAGGACCAACAAAGGACTAGCTTAAACCAGCTCAAACCAGCATGCCAGCTTCAAAACATACCTAACTAGATGCTGTTTTTTTAACAGGGAAGCTTTTCCTATCTTTCACATTACCAGTGCATAGTTTAACAGTATATTTACCATAATATGTGGGTGCGGAGTACTTGGGGTAACTGGCCGCCACGGCTGTGTAACCTGCAAATAAGACAATGATTGAACAAAAAAAAAAAATGCCATGGAATAGTGCACTTGGTTTGACATATTTCAAATATGAAAAAAGTAAATTAAACTCTTATGAAGTATCAATTACTGTTCCCAGGTCCAAATCACAAGTAGGAATACTACCTCAACAGCCTTTCATGAGCACTATTCTTTTTTTATTGCACTTAAAGCTAACCTTTCCAAAAATGATGATGTCCGCTACAGTCTGCTTGGGTCACAGTGTCAAGGACACTAACAATTTATAATCACTGTCTGGCCAACTTTTAAATAATTTGTTCTGAAGATAAAGATTGTGATCATGTGTTTTACTAGCAGTACACCAATGTGTTCATGAACTGGAACATTTATTGCTTGCTTTTGGGTCTTAGGAGCAAAAACTGGGACTCGTGACATCACACTTTAATAACTAGATAAATACATGCCAGTGTAACACTTACCATATCTTTGGACCTTTCCTCGTTCCTCTGTGAATCAAAGTTGATAATAAGAGTGAGTGACACATACAGAAGCTGGTTAAACATATAGATACAAATTTATGGAAAACAGTATGTCACAAGTTTTTCGTGTTCCATTTCCTTGAGTTAAGTCATACCTTCAGTCAGCTTGTCAGCGATAAATGTGTCGTTTTTGGTCTCATCTTCAGGTTTAGTGACAACCATGGAGGTAAGCGGTGTAACAAAGTTGTACTTTAACGAAAGGCGCAGAGCTTCATCAGTGGCATTTCCTTTCTCCTCTGGTGTACCCTTGTTTCTGTCAGAACATATTTTGTATTATAATTAAAGATCTTTGGTTAAGAAAATATGAATCAATTCAGGCCCAATTCAAATCAGTGAAATTAATTCAGGCGAATTATATGTATACTAGTAATTATATTAAACTATGTAGAGGACTATTTATTCTTGAAACAGACTTCTTATCCAGCAGCTCCTGGATGGTCAGATACGCCCAGAGACGCTCCGTGAAGTCCCCAAATATATACTCTTCATCAGGAAATATGGTTTCCCACTTCTGAGTATTTGCTTGACCTTTCAGCTCAAAGTTATTTTCAAACTGTTGCGAAACAAACAGAGGAATTAGACTTATAAGTCCCCAAAATGATGTAAAATTCACTAGGTATAGTATTACACAAACAAATGTATTATATTTAATATTAATGAGGCTACAATCTATGGAGGCACATAAATTACACTAAAGTATTTGTAATCCTTAAGGTATTTTATTTTTCTTTCTTTCTTTCTTTTTACACTGACAAGGAGATATTATGATTTTGTGCTATCACCAGAGTGAATTTATAATTGCTTATCAGTACTGGTACTATGTTCATGCATGACATGACAGAGCATTTACTCACCCCTTGTGCGAACACTTCGATTGCAAAGTTGTCTATTTCATTTAAGTCATTTAGTCGGCCAGCGACCATGATCTCAGAGCCATTGAACAACTGTTTAAAATGGCTTCTTGTCAGTGAGTTAACTGTGTGGTCCGGATAGTGAAAATGCACGTCTGAGAGCAGAGGACTTGACACTTCTTCATAAAATCCCTTGGTAACAAATCATGAGCAAAACATTATCAGCATTTTCTTGAAAGACATTACTAAAAAGATCAACATATTATTTAACATATTGTCACAATCACACTAGATCATTACCAGGGTTGATTATGGATGTTCATTCTATTCCAATTCATAAGGTTTTGTGTTGATTTAATCATTTAATTTCATTTCATTTCATTTAATCATTGTATTTGGGTATATTTCTATGGAAGACTTAATAGAACATTGATATATCTTTTTAATTGACACTATTTTAAAATACACTAATATTAATAAAAACTGCATACAAACGTGCGTGCTATGTTAGCAATGTGATAAATCATGCTAACCACAGGGTAAAACTGTCACGATATCCAGCTGGAGTCCCTTATTGTGTCCACCAGAGGGCACTCCAGTCTGAGCTGTGAGCTGCCTGTATACCTCAACCTTGATTCCGTCTTGTCCCCATTGCTCTGTTTGCCGGTGTTTTTATCCTTCCTCTCTACCCTGAATAAAAAAAACTGCGAATGCATCCGCACGCCTCCGCCTCATTTATCACAGAAGACTTCACCAAACAAGGATCCAGCGGCTTTCCCATGGGACACTGGTTAGGTATAGGCCCAACCGAAATGCTGTTTGCCCTTAAAAAGGACTCTTGATCTCTGGAAGATCATGTCTGGGTCTTTTTGTTCATAGCTGAGGGTTCAGATCTTTCGGAGATAATATTATGCGAGATTTTCTGCGACGACGCTAACCAGCCCCTGCGCTCGCAGCTGAAACGCGAGGTACCACACTCATCACTCGCGGAGTTACTGGACTTTGCCCTGTTATGCGTGGGCTCCTCTTTTACCTTGGGAATCACAAAAGAGGATCGCAATGTTGACATCACATCAGCACCAAAAATAGCGGTTATTACACTGCGTCATCACCGCGGCCTCTGAGGGATCTAGTCTGGTCACAGCAGACGAACCGGGCCACGTCCACCCACAGCAGACCTAAAGTTAAGTACCCCTTTCATCACTTCTCATGATGCCAGTTACATTACCATTGATCTGCCAGAATCTAAGAAGGTCTATTTTACCACTTCAGAACCACAGTCCCAGATGGCCGTCACTCCTGAGCCACAACCGCTGCACAAGATGGCCACCATGCCTCAGTAGAACCCTGCATTAAGGCCCGGGCCTGACGGGCCCCGACTTTTTTACGCCCCTCGTGGCCGGGCTTCGGGCCAATTTTGACGTCATAGTTCAGATGCGGGCCGGGTCTCGGGCCTGTTTTAGGGTGCTTTCACACCTGCCTCATTTAGTTCGGTTGAATCGCACTAGAGTTCGTTTTCCTACTTGGTGCGGTTCG
>JAUCMR010000016.1:2853213-2874999 GCA_032357425.1 Enteromius argenteus | reverse complement strand
AGCGCACTGGCGCCGTTGTCCTGTGGCTGCCGTCGCATCATCCAGGTGGATGCTGCACACTGGTGGTGGTTGAGGAGGGACCCCCCCAAATGATTGTAAAGCGTTTTGGGTGTATGGCAATACACAGTAAAGCGCTATATAAATGTGTCATTCATTCATCTTCGAAGCATCCTGTGTGTATGTGACTCTTTTCTTTCAGACAAATCCAGTCGGAGTTATATAAAAAATTGACCCGGCCCCTTAAATGAGGATAAGCGGGTGTTTGTTGTCAACAATTCAGAAGACATAAAATAATGTGCGCACACCTAAAACGTCCCTCACACTGCTCCAGGGTTGGATAAAGGCCTCCTGTAGTGAATACATGCATTTCTGTAAGACAAAAATCCATATTTCAAATGTAATAAAATGTTTTTCTCATTTCTGCTGAAGGCAAGAGACAGAGGTTCAGGCAGATGATGTAGTATGTATGCATTGTGTGTGTGCCTCTGGGAAATGTACAGTCCTGGGTCATTGGAAATATGTGCCTCTACATACATTTCAGCAACCCGTAACTATGTTTCTTACTTCAAGTTTTGCTGCAGATTCAAAGTAAAATGTCCAGAGAGTGGCGATAAAACACATGTTTAAAACATGACCATGGCATTAGGTTGGTACAGGTACATTTTGAAGTTTTTGTAATGTTGCTCGAGGTACGTTTTGCAGACATTTAAAATTCAAATAGAGTGAGTGTCGCTAAAGATTAATACTCTATCATGCTGGACATATCTTCTACACCAAACCTACACCTACTCGATAATGTTAACAAATGCAAAAGTAATGGAAAAACATATTCACTGATGCAGCCTTGCTATTTTAACTTCCTGTTTTGAGCTGTTTTGTCGAGCGGCTGATTCAAACTGATGCTTTTCACTGCAAGTGCAATGCTGTATTACATGAGCTATCAAGTAAACCTACTTAACTTAAAAACTCATGCATAAGATGTACAGTATATGTGATGACAACGTTCAAAAGTATCAGTTTTCAAATCGTGCAGGATGTTACAAATGTTTTGAAGCTGTAACATACCATTCTGCAACTAATTGTGTGGAAATTAGCCTTTATTAATCAAAAATGTACCTAGTAATCATACTTGTGTGTGAAAAGGAACACAAGTTGTGGGATTTTTACTGCCTCTAGTGTTCACTTCAACTGGAAACTGCAGCAATTCGTATGTATAGATACGTTTTTCCAGTTTTGCACAAATGTATGAAGAGGCACGTATTTTCAATGAACCTATAGGTTGGAAAACCCTAACCCTAACCCTAGAAGCAAAGGAATTGTGGAAAGATATATTAACAAGGACATGCGTTATACTGTATATCTACAGTCTATAATCATAAAGATAGGTTAGTTATTGACAAATAACATGTCCATGAACATCGCACATTTTTACATTTTAAAAGGAATCGTTTATCCAAAAATGAGTGAGACGACGGGAAGCGTTCGGATCCACTTGCAAACATTTATTGATTCACACACTCAGAGTAAAGTCACAGATTAAAGTCGACAACGGCAAACGGGGGCATCAGAGACAAAGGCAATAGGATAATCCAGAGTACGTGGCGATGGTCAGGCAATGGGCGAACTTAATCCAAGAGGGCAGAGACGAGAGCGAATATCCAATGGCAGGCAGGGTCGATTATCCAGACAGGGAAACACGGAGTGAAACGAATGGCTGAACAAAGGGGAAAAACACAAGTTTCATCCACATTGACGAGCGACTACACATTCTACAAACGGGGTTTATAAAGACATGCTAACAAGGCTACGGGGAGGAGCGAGTTAGTGGTCAAGGCAACAGACAAGGTGGGTGGAGACAACGAGTTCATAATAGAAGTCCTGGACACAGAGCGGAGAAACAAACAAACAGTACATATAGTCCGGCTGGAGTGCCCTCTGATGGAGCCCGATGGCACGTCCAGCTGGCATCGTGGCACTTAGACTATCCAAGATGTAGAAAAGTTTATTTCTCCAACACTGGATCAACAAAGGAAATGCACTAAGTGTGACGGGACACTCATCGATGGAGATTTCTTCATTAAGTATGATGTCAGCCGTGCTCAGGACATCAGTGATATCATTAGGATGATAAATACATGCCTGATAAAGACATGACAACTGAACAATATTTTCTCAAATATGTGAAATCAATAAACAACTGAAACTCTGGACAATTATTTTAACTTAGACTTTAGACTTTAAAACTACTAAAAAACAAAAGAACTAACTAAAGAACTAACTGTAACACTTTAGAATAGGTAACACTTGTTAACTATTAACTATGCATTTTCCCTCAATAAATTCCTAATTTGCTGCTTATATTATTATTATATTATTAATAGTTAGTAAGGTGGTTGTTAAGTTTAGGTATCGGGAAGGATTATGGATGTTGAATAAGGTCATTTAGAATAAGCCATTAATATGCTCTTAATTAGCACTAATAAATGGCTAATATTCTAGTAATATGCATGCTAATCTAGTTTAAGCAACTAATAGGTGTAATTGTAAAATAAAGTGGCACTGAACTAATTAACTAACTAAATATGGCATTCAAACTTATGCTGGATAATTTATATAATGATCAGTATTTGGTTTGTATGCACTCCACAAGTTTGTACAAAATCTAAGACCTTTGTAACTTAAAAGTGGTATGCTGAAGACACAATCTGTATGAAATTATTCATGAAAAATGTGTCTGAAAACTGCAAAAAAAATAAGGGGCACTGGTGATCATTTGGACTCCCTTTTTTGACTATGCTCTACCTTGCCTCTAAACTTTATTTTGGGACTTTTGTTCATCTTCACGTCATATTTAACCCCATAAGAGCATTCTGAATCGGTGCTTAATCAGTATTGCATGTGAGATCTATGGGCTGGAAGGAAACTTAGTTCTGTCTCGTGGCTCCTTGCACGCAGTGGGCAGGGTGAGGATGTGCTGTCAGAAACTCCACTGAGGAGCTGACATCAGCACAGAAACACCATCGCTATGGAAACAATGCAGGCCAGTAGGAGTTGGTCCGGATGAAAATAGGACTTGGACATGTTAGGGACCTTTTCACAGGAAGTGTGCGTGTGCTCAAAAAACTAGACAGCAGATTAGTAAGTTTTTAAAAAAAAAAATTTTCTGGTTCTTGTGGCACAACAGTTCAGTTTGATGATTAGTGTTCTTTTATTGGATACTAGTTAGATATATATTGAATTTTCTTGGATACTAGTAGATACTAGTAGATATATATGTATGAGTGCTGAACCCTAAAAGTACGTTTTGCCTCTTTAGCTGTGATTAAATGGCTGAAGTGTATTTCCTTAAGGGAGAGGGCAGAGGAATTGACCCAGATCGTGTCGGAAGTTCAGGAGTTGAGCTGTATTTGAAGGAGTCTGAAAGGCCAGAGGGAGATCGGGGCGCTGAGGCCTGTTAACTCAGAACAGATGTGCTTCTCAAAGCAGTGAAAGAGTAGGAGAGATATGTAGATAGATAGAGCGAACATGGAAGTATAGAGCTCAATATAGTCAGTTTTACTCATTTATAGTGCTGCTTTGCATTGGTAAGTACTATGAAAACGGTATTAAGAGCAGTTTTTTTTCTGGATAAACCCCCGCTGCGAAGTCTTCATGTCATGGAAGTCTCATGACTGTTCAGTGGAGGTTCCAGCATTAAACACTAGATGGAAGTAGAGTCACAGCGTTGATCTAGAGGTGTTATCCACTAGATGGCAGCACAAGCTGGTATGATAGGTTTGAAATGTGAAAATGTCTTGGGTTTTATTAAGAAGTTAAATGACATTTTGTGCCATTTTCTTTACATTTATTCTGACTAAATTCTGTTTGTTTGTTTTTTCTCAGATTTTCTCAGATCTGCATTATTCATTTGTTCATTCATTTTATTCACATTTTTTACATTATTTAAATTTTTATATTTCTTTGATTGAGTTATAATTAATTAATCTATAAATATAAATTTACATAAATATAAATAAACATATATAATCTATAAAAAATAAATGTAATATAAATAAATAATTTATATTCAATAATAATTACAGACAATGCATAGAAAACCTTTTTTTAGAAAATAAAAGCATTTTATGGACATTAAATAGTAGTATAAATTAAAATAAAAATCTTATTATTATTATTTAAAAATGATTAAACATAATAATAATGCATTTTATTATAATGTGTCATTGTGGAAGGACATAACATTTTATCTGACATTATTTTATATATTTATTTTTGTTAAACCTTCTTCACAGTGTCTAACATTGTTGGACAGGCAATGCTACTTGATTGTATTAGCTTGAAAATATAACTGCATCCAGCTAAGATGAATTTGTGGGATGTGTAGTAGTGTAGATTCGGCTTGTTCACAAAAAACAAAAAAAATAAATCACAGTCAATATCCACGAGATGTAGCACATGTTGTCTATGTCAATCACAATTAATATTGTAAATGTAATTTATAATGAAAGTAATAATAAATTTATAAATTTAAAATTATAATAATAATAATAATAATAATAATAAATATAAATTTATAATTTATATTGTGATATCAGTAAAACAACAACAACAACAAAAACCAACCAAACAACCAAACAAAAAAAAAAGCATGACCTTAAGTGTCTCTTCCATTTTTATCCTTTAGTATCTAATTGTGTGCTTTAAGGCTGGAATGCACTACACGACTTTTAAAATCTGAACAGATTTTTAAAACAGCAGGCATCATACACTTACAGACTCTGTTAATAGTGACAAAGGAAAACTGAGCATCATACACTACACGACCGAGGATCATACACTACCACACTTTAAGTTGTTCCGATCACAACAAACTGACACAGAAACGTGTGCCTTGTTGCTAGGAGACGCATGACAAATGAAAACAAATGGGTTCTAAAATCGGCTGAAAATATCATGTTTAATTTCCTCCGACTGAAAAGAATCTATGTTTGAAGCTAAAAAAATCAGTTTATGACCATAATACATTACCCGATATTCTGTGGAATCTGTCAGCTTCAGTCTGCAGACTGGCTCTGACTTTCCTCAGCTAGCGTCAACTTGTTCAGACTGTAAAATCGGGGGGAAATCTGGGCAAAAATCAGGTAGTGTATTACAGGCTTTAACATATACATTGTAAGTTGGATATGCCGTATTTTACCCTTGCTGTTGTTGGTATTTTACTCTCACTCTAGTCTAATGGTATATTATTATTGTGTTAGTATTTTGCTCTTGTTAGTATATTAATTTCACTGCAGTTTGTTGTCAGCAATGTTGCTCTAGTTTGTCATTGTTTTAATGATGCTCTGGTCTGACAAACTAACTATTTTATCATTTTCTTATTAGTAGTATTTTAATGTCACACTAATCTATCGGTATTATTGTCGCACTTGTTCGTCAGTATCTGACAACACAATATTTCGATTTTCGCTCTAGTTTGTCAGTAACGTAACATCGCTGTAGTCTGCCAATATCTTAATGTCTTTCAGTATATTAAAGTTGCTTCAGTCTGTCAATATCTTAATGCCATTCTTGTCTGTCAGTATGTCTGTGGTTCATCAATGTTTTAATATTGCTCTAGTTGTTAATATTGTTTAGTTTTTGTTAGTGTTTTATTGTCGCTCTAGTTCGTCTTGATGTCACTCTTGTCTGTCAATATCTTAATGTTGTTCTTGTCTGTCAGTATTTTAATGTTGCTCTAGTATGTGAGCATTTTAAAGCCTCTTTAGACTGTGAATATCTTAATGGCCTTTCTAGTATGTCAGTATTTTAATGTCTATTAGTATTTATGTTGCTCTAACCTGTCAATGTCTTAATGTCACTGTAGTATGACAAAATTGTTATGTCGCTCTAGTATGACATTCTTTATGTTACTCTAGTATGTGAATATTTTAATGGAACTCTAGTCTGTCAAAATGTTAATGTATTACTTGTCTGTCAGTATCTTAATGTCACTCTAACCTGTAAATATCGTAATGTCTGTAAGTATATATATATATGTTGTTCAAGTATGTCAATGTTTCATTTCCATTCTAGTCTGTCAATATTTTAATGTCATTCTCGTCTGCTAGTATTTTAATGTGTCTGTAAGTTGGTTAAATATCACTCTAGTCTACAGTATTTCTCTTATAGCTTTTTGCCCCTATTAATATTTCAAAGTTAGAACGGCACTCAAGTCTGCCGGTGCTTCGTCTCAGTCTAGTCTGAGCATATTAATGTTGCTCTAAGCTGCCAGTATAAACGTTGCTCTAGTCTGTCAGTACTTTCTGTCATGCTTGTCTGCACATGTCATATGTAACAGGATCTGTTTCATTATCATTCAACCGGCCGAAGTACTGAATGTAATGAAAAATCTAAACACAGCGTGTCACCGAACAAGACCTATGACCCAATTTCTCTTGAACTGTATCTAATGGTCCTGACCCTAACCCTAATGGTTCCAACTCCATCAAAGCTCTGTAACGCTGCTCTATTGTGTCATCTCCACTCTGATCTCCGTGTCCAGGTCTCGTTCTCCACCCGTCACCCCTTCCTCACCCCTCGGCGGCCCGCCACGATCCCCTCACACCCCTCCTGTGCTGTACCTTTGTCCCTGTTTGAATATTTCACATTGCTGTTGCCGCTGGTGCGTGATGCAGGACTGAGCTCTCATTGTGTACACGCGTGTGGGAGCGCTGGTATGCGGGCCCTTGGCGTGTGGTGTGACGGGGCATGCGTGTGGCCACTGACGCCAGTCTGCCCGCCTGTGCCCGCCTGTCTGTCTCAGCACACCGTTGTTTGGACACACCTGACCGAGGCTGGAATCACCCACATGGCCGCCCGGGTTTTATCTCTTCCTCGTCTCCTTCGTTCTCCGGTCGTACATTGACTCCTGCGATCTCTGTCCTTGTTTCTCCCCCTGCTCCTTAGTGTGCTCTTTGTATTTTACTGTCTCCCTCTTTCACTAATTTTTCTTTCATGTCTGGAGTGGTTAAAGAAAGAGTTCATTTATTTCTCGTGTCTCTTTCTGAGCCTTGTGAATTGTATCATGTGATTTTGGGCTTCGTTCAATCAGATTTGCTTGAATTGCTTATGCTAGTACCTAAATTTATATTTATTTCCAAATAGACTCATGGACAATGTAAAACTTGAGATTTTAGAGCTTTAGCTTATGACCTGTCCAAAATTTATATTATCTTGATGTATGTTTGGTGCCCCAGAGTAACATTTTATGAAGACTATATATTATTAAGTTAAATGTTATCTCTCTTTCTCCCATATAATAATTTGTGTTGCTCCACCTATGTGCTTCATTCGTGATTGTTTGCTTATATTATTGTTGTATAATATTACTCAAATATGTCTGAAAGGGAATTTACATTTCGACTAAACATCTGATGAGTTAAAATGCATGCTGTGTCCAAATGTACTTTATATACCTACTGTGTAAGATTTTTGAAACTTGTCTGTACCTTAGATCTCTATTTACTCTGACAGTAAATAGAGTAAATGCTGACAGAATTTTGGTGACACTTTAATTTTATAGTCCACATTAGACTAAGTTTAAATAACTTTACAAATACATAATAACTACACTGTAAAAAATGACAGAGATTTTAAGAGTAAAAAAAACAACAACTGAAAATGCTATGGTAAAAACCTGTTAAATGGTTAATGGTAAATTCCAGTAAACTTACAGGGAAAACTGTAAACTGACATTCCCAGAATTCCCTGCATTGCATTTAAAATTTTGTCTGAATTTGATGTTTTCTTCTTTGAAATAACTATAATCTTTTTCTTATCAGTTATGTTTATTAAGGTTGTATGTTACATGTAATGTTGCTAAATTAATGTTTATTGCATATTTCATAATGGTGTTTAAAGCTTGGTGTTGTATGATGTTTAGTGTTTGTGTGAATGACACTGAGCACCTTTTATATATGTTCATATTTAAAGCTGCTTGTGATGGGCTTTAGTTCATAATGTGAATTTCTCATCACCGCCTGCATTTTGTGCTTATTTGTGTATTTGAAAGGTACAAAACAGATTTCAGTACTTTAATAGGTTGGTATGTTAACACTATATCAGTTAATGAAATTACGGTATTTAACTGTAAATTTAACTTTAAACTGTAAAACCTAATTACCTGTTATCTTATTTTTTAGAGTCAAATTCTGGCTTTTTTTAAAGTGTACTATTTATTAGAGTAGTAGACTATCTGCTTAATAACACTTTAGTTTGATGTTCCTGTAACTACTGATTCTACTGATCAGAAGTACATGTCAACTCATTGTACTAATCCAAAGCTTTTTCTTTCTTTCTGGTCTGCATAACACAAAACGAATATGAGCAGAACTTGTCATCCTCTCAATGGTGTCAGTGATGTTGAATAAAATGTCTTGTACCTCTCAGATGACCCTGGCGACAAAGGTTAGAGTGTACAGTTGCAATCTGTTCATTGCTCCTGTTTCTCTCTGCTCACACCTCACTACACCAGGGCAGATCTGCCAGTTTTGCACATTTTTTAGTTTCATGTGATGATAAGATTCTGTACATATTTCAGACTTATCTTATTGATTTGTTTGTTTGTTTTCACATGCTGGGAGTTTCGTCCCCGTACTGTCATGCCTGTTAAATCACAATTCCATCTGAGAAAGAGTGAGAGAGAAGGAGAGAGAGAAAGAGAGACAAAGTGGTGCCCCATGTTTATCAGAACCATGGAGTTGAATTCCAGATGGCATGATAAGGAAAGAAACAAGCAAACAAAAACTCAAAAATAGAAAGTATGAAAGTAAAAGAGAGGGCAGACAGGCTGACGACGGGAGCCCTGGTGCACTCTGGGAAAATTGTTCAGGAGTGTGCTGGTTGCCGCTCCTTTGATTTTCTCAGACATAGCAGATTAAAGTTTGTCATCCACAAACTCACAACAACATTTTAGCAATATATGGCAATTAAAACTGAGGCATTCTTTAATCTCTGCTTTTAATTTTCTGATCTTTGGTCATTTTAAACTGTGTGTCAGAGTCAATGACATGATTTTTATTAGTCCATTATAATTCATAGTTCACTCTAGACCTATTTAATTATTAGGAAAAATAAATATGTCTTATGCATACATTGACTTGAATAATCTTCATGTTTAACTGTTTATAGCTACTCCACGAGTTAATTCCTTTAGTTAGCAAGGATGCATTTTATTTATGAAAATTTATTTTTACAATAAATACTGTTATTTTGAACTTCAAAAAACTAAATCCTTTCTTCACAGGGATAAATAGCATTTTTGCAGTTGCATTGCATTTATAAATATAAGGTATTCAAACTGAAAATAGGTATTTTAAATTTTAGCAATATTTCAAAGCATTAGTATTCTTACTGTATTTGTTATCAAACAACTGAATTTTTTGTTTTATATATATATATATATATATTTTTTTTTTCAATTATTACAAAATTATACCAACACCAAAAGTCTGAACAGGTTAATACATATCAAGGTAGTGCAACAAAGTACTCGATAAAATAAGAAGAAACTAAAAAAATACACACCCATTATAATGTATTTTATTTATTTAATTTAATTTTTTAAGTACAAGGAATGTGTTAAAATATTTTTAACATTTGAAAAAACCCTTGCCTGCCTAATCCAAGTCAGCATAACCAATATACCAGAAACTAAATAAAATAAGATATCACAGACAGGACCCTGTAGACCCTCCTTGCGGTGTCAAGGTCAGATCGTGACATTGTTTACTCAGTGACTACATTAATTAGTTCAGGATGTCAAGTGTCAAATGGCATTACTCAAAGAAAAATGCATTTTAAAATGATAAAAAAAATCTTTAGAAGTTTGTGCATTAGATAATATAATTATGTGTAAAATTTTAAATATTAATTAAAATGTATACTTGCATATATTGAAGATGACATTTGACCTTTTTTAGTCATTAAATCGAAGCATATGATGAAACTGTCTATTTAAAAATACATATGAACATAAATGCAAAGAGCACATTTCTTTAAACTTGGTTTGCATTCAGCTAAATTCTTTTCTTCTTGCATAGTCTTACACACCCTTTGTTGTCATTGACCCATGAGTTATCGATTTTGCAGAGGTCTGAAGTGGGATTTGCCTCAGTATTTAAAGGTTAGGCTGTTTGCACTGGGGTGCTGTCCGCGAAATAGCCCCTTCTCATGCTGCGGTAGTATGACGAGCTCGCTTCCACAAAGAAAACAGGACATACACTCCAGCATAAACCAGCATAATCCCCGCGCTGAAGGAGAGAAAATAAGGTAAAAAGTTTTGAACGGTGCACAGCTCTCCCATCTGTTTCACTTTTGATGGGTTATGATGACCCGACCATGACCTTTCGGTTCGCTCTCCACGTCCTGCCATGTTTGCCGGTCACCTGACCGCAAGGAGTGATTGCACAAAACAAATTGAATACAAGAACTAATTATTTATGCTTGATGAATTTGCCGGCCCTTTGGCAAATTTAGATTGTGGAAGGGGCAAATCCACAAGGATCCAAAATCAACACTGACCCAAAACCCCGGTGTTCCCTGAACTTGTTAGAAATGCCCCCCAACCTTTTCCTGTCAGAGATTAGCTGAACGTGTGGGAGCAAGGAAAGCTAAAAAAGTGAGCGTAATCGTTATACGGAGTGGCCTTGAGAGGCATTTTTCTCTGACCTGTGTGTTCCCGGGTCATATCAATAGTACCATTTTAAGTGTGTCACTTCCTGTTTTAGGTGGCGTGTAGGAAGAGAGGCCGTTCAGATTTGAAACCGCATGTCTGGCCGACAGGATCAGAGGATAAGACTGTTTGTTTGCCTTCGCTTGCTCAGAAAGGGTAGGGGAGCTCGGCACTCACTGTTTTAGAAATGCTTCCCTCTGCCACACACACACACACACATACACACAGTCCCCAAAACATACTGACTGGAACCTCCCTGACCTCCATCTCACCCAGGATCCCTGGGAAAAAGCAGACAGCCAGAGTGAACATTCAGACACGAAATCACAACCAGACCCGTCACTGAGCACAAGAGCCTTCATCCAGGCCAAACCACCCAGGGAGTCGGCCCCCTCGTGCCCAGAGAGAGAACCCTGCCCTGGGGCAACAAGCTCAGCAGCAGCCCTTGTGTCCACATGGAGGAGGGAGATTATTGCTGGAGACGGCGAAGAAAAGTGACACTTACGTGATTATGAAAACATGTTTTGAAGAGCATCGCTGTTTGTCAGTAGCAGTCAATAATAGCATTGTGAGTCCAGAGAGGATGACATGAAAAGAGGCTTCTGGGAACGCTGCTCCATATAGGTCAGACTGGGTTGCCTTTTTCTGCTTTTCCCTCTGCGTCTGACTACTGATTTTTGCGCTGGCCGTGGCTGGTTTGAGATCCCATGATCGAGGTCAGGTAAAGGGGACAAGAGGAACGGACACGCGCACACACTCAACACACACCACACTTTTCCCGACCCCTGCCTCATCTCCCACAAGCCCCTGGGTGCAGAAGCCTGGCACCAGACAGTTATTCCAGCCCTCGGGCAGCAGAACAACTACAGGTCACACAGTCAGAGAGAAACAGAGATGCCGAGGAAGAAAGAGGTTAAGGTTTGTGTATGCGAAATGCTACATTTCATATAACTGTGTAGCTTCTTCCCATAAATTCCATGTAGAATTTTTTCTGGAAACTGGCATTTCGATGCTATGCGCTCATTGAAATATATTTTTTATCCTTGAAGGACGTGCATTTTGCAGTTTCAGTGGTTTGACACTTGGATTTTATGTTTTACCAACAGAAAACATTCTCTTTATTCACTGGCAGGAGATTTTCTGCTCCTTTAAATGTTCAGCATTTGTTTTGAGTGTAGATTTTTCTCCTTTAAATACGCAAATTAAACAACATATACATAGCAAGACCAATCCTCATTGCTTTTCCCCTGTCTGTTGTTCCTCTTTATATCTTTTTGCATGCAGTTCTGTTCTTTAAAATACAAAGTAGACCATTTTTTTTCATGATCAGTAAATTAATTAGTTGTGCTGTTTTGGTTTTTAAATTCGTGTCCTAAGCTCATGAAAAGAGCAGAATGAAGCGGAGAGAAGACTCTGTGATTGGATTAAATTTTCCTCTCTTTGTAAACATTGTGACCTGAGTTTTTGACGTGCAATTTTTCGCGCGTTTAATGACTGTTTTCGTACCCTTTCAACACGCACGTCTTCATAACAAGGGGAGCGGAGATGAAGGCCTTATTTAAAGTTGCCTTTGAGTCTTTGTGTGCCGCATGGGGTGTGTTTTGCTCTGTTTTGTTCTGCTAAATCCTCTGTCTGTTTGCTCTAAGAAGAGCCCTGAGCGATTAGTAATATTTTGACTGAAGGAGAACATTTTACCCTCCTCCAGGTTAGTTGATTCTGTTAATTGTGTGGATGTGTGTATGGGTTTGTTTGTGTTCATAGACTTACTGTGTTTACGAGTCAGACTGATTTGCTATAGTGCAGGTAGTAAATAGTCAATAACTTCAACTTTCTGTTCACTTAATAGGCTCACAACACTCTCTGCTGGTCTCAGAATCAGAAATGCAACTGTTCAAAATAAGTACAATTTACAAATGTTTGTGAACCCCCACCCCACCCCAAAATCAAACACTTACAAAGGTATTTAAAGGGGTCATCAGATGCAAAATCACTTTACAAGTGCTATAATAATAAAAATCCACCCAGTGTTTTTTTTGTTTTGTTTGTTTTTAATCCCTGTTTTAAAATCCCTTTCCTCAAACAGTTTTGAGATTCCTGTCAGGAAGACATAGTTCTGTCTTCAGTCCGTCATTGTGTCGACTCCGGTGCAGGGGAAGGAAATCATTTAAGTGATTGAGGTGTTTTGTAGTTGATGTAATAATGAATAATCAGTAGCAGTCATCATTTACTCCCGACATCTGAGCTGCTGAATGAGCCGATCCTCGATCTGCCTAAATGCTTCTAGGTCAGCGCAAATCATTTGTGACCCAGCTTTATCTACAGAAGGAGTGAGTATACGTTTTCTTTTTTTTTATGAATCTTTGCAAATGACATTTCCTAATATGTGCTAGTTGGCCAGTTTTATGGCTGAAGTTTACAGTCTGTTCATCACTCCACGGAAGAGAGGGGCAGAGTCAGCAGAGCTCATTAGCATTTAAAGCAACATGGACTAAAATGGCTTGATGAAAACATCTGATTTTGACAGGGTAAAAAAATAGATTTTTTTACACTACCACTGAGAAATTGTAACCTAAGCGTGTTGTAGAATTTTTATCCCTAAAGTATCATAACAACTTGATATGACCCCCTTTAACATGATAGCGTAGTTACAGTAACCAGTACTGTACCCCCCCCCCCCCCCCCCAAAAAAAAAATACCATTATCATTGCAGTTATTGTTACTATATTGAAATTATTGTAACAAAATTAAATAATGTGTTAGACACTGTTTTAATAAAACTTATTAGGGCTGCATGATGAATAAAAAATAACGTGATCATTAAATTTATAATGTAAATTAAAATGTGATTAAGCAAGTATGCGTCTCAGTTTCAGAGTGAAGCGTGGCACTGTGTTCATTTCCACGTGAGCAGCTTGATCCACTTGCTTTAAATGCTCTTTAGGAATGCAAAACGTTTTGCATGTCCCACACTTAATACTATTATTACCTGCATAATTTTGGCCTAATTGTGTAACCCTACAAACAAGCACAGCAAACCTGTATCTTTCATATAACACTGAACCACTGAAATACTGAAGCGTGAGGTAAATGATTTGTGCCTCGTATGTTTTGGGCCGAGTGTTTCTGTGGATGGACGCTCAGGAGTGAAGTAGCATGTCCTGAAATGAGAGCACAGACCTGAGGAGAGCAGGGTCTATCAGGAGAGAGGGTCTATCAGCACAGGCATCAACGGAAATCTGAGTGGGGGCCATTAAGCAGAAGGAACAGTAGCGGAGTGGGGGGATGAGACCAGGAAAGAGGGAGAGAGAGAAAGAGGGAGAGGGACAGGGAAAGGATTGTTCAGAACAGACTCACTGTCCTTTTAGTCTTATCTCTCACAGCTTCTTTTACAGAAAACTAAGGAGCGAGCGAGAGAGAAGAGAAAAAGAAAAAAGAACACTTTCTCTCCCTGCTATTTCCCTTTCTCTGATTTCTCCTCTGTCCGTCTCACTCCATTTCATTCCATCTGTTTTCTTTTGTCCATTTCTCAGTCTTTTCCTCCTCACCTCATTTTGCTTCTCTGAGTTGTATACTGTATCTTCTCAGAGCTGAATCTTGCCTTGTAAACAGTACTTTTGTAAATAGTCCTGGTATTCTTGATTGAGCGAGTAGGTGAATGAATAAATAAATCAATTCTGTTCTTTTTACAATAATGGCAGCATTTAAATAAATAAATGCATTTTTGCAAACACACACACACATACATGTTTGTTTTGCTATATTGGTGAGGTCTTTGATAGACTTCTATTGTTTTTGACCTAACAATATTATTTTATCACTCCACACCACCTACCCTTCACAGAAACCTTTTTGCATTTCAACATTTTAAGATAAAGTTCATTTAGCATTTTAAAAAGCAAATATAAAGTAGTTGATTAACTATCATGTTATTTGATTTTACATTTAAAGTTAATGTTTTTAGATGTGCTAAACTGCAACTTCATCATTACAAATATTTAATTACAAAATGCATGACATACGTATCAGTCTGAATTACATTAAAGTATATTTGAGTTTAAAATAAATTCTTGTTTTTGCATTCAACAATAAACCATATTTTAAAGACATAAGAAATATTATAATATACACAAAGTTTGTCAGTAAGAAATGTCAGTTGAGTTGTAAAGTTGTCTAATTTTTTTTTCTTTCAGTGGATGAACTATTGTCACGTGATATGAAGCTTCTGTTGTGTTTTTCCTGAAATATTCCTGTAACATCTGATCTGCTGCCTTTTCTCAAAAGGCTATGTTTGTTCAGCATGGATTCATTCAATACCTGCTCAACCCCACAGCATGTTACCTATTCAGATATTTTACAACGAATATCTGCCTGAAAGAGGGTTTAAGCTGTAATAACATCAGCAGTTTAGACTTACAGACTAATGCAGCACCCATTAATATCTTTATTTGGTGTCTTAAGTCAGGCTCCTCTCTGTAGTTACTCACAAGCCAATAAAAAAAAAAAAAAACATTTTACTTTTTTTAGTGGGATTTGCTGCCCTATTAAACACACAAATTAATGAATTATTGAATTTATTTATTCTTTTTCTGCTTTATCTTAAAGCATTTATTAAACGGTTATGATCATATTGTAAGATATACAGTACCATGGTTAAAATGCTTACACTTTTCTTGTCGTTTGACGATTTGTGTTTATTTATTTGTGAAAAGTTGATGTCTGACTTTGTAGAATGACCTCCATGTTATTGCTATTGTTTTGATTGATCATTTATTTTATCATTTAATTTAATTTTGTTATTTACTAATTGCATTAGGAGTTCAATGTGGGGTTTATTTTTTATATATCATATTCATTACCCACACAACCATTTTGGCTGCAGACATAAATCATACCCCAAATCATGCAGCTTGTTGGACTAAAAATATTCATTTTATTTATGATTTTGACCTTGAAACAATCTGAATGTCATAGAGGTATATTCACGGGCTCGTTTGACTTATTATAGAAGTACTTATTATAGAAATATTATCCTTTAAAAGAATAAACTTCAGTGTGAACTGAATGTAACATTTTCCAACATTTAAAGAGGCTGTATTATGCTTTTTCAAATAGTACCTGCATTTTTGCAATTTGTGACTCTTAAAGGCCTGCAATGTTTAAAAGATCAAAGTGCATGACAGATAAAGTTTCATCATCAGACTTGGGCTCAGATTGATATGGTAAAATCAATACCATCGGTACTGTACTTACAGTCTGACCAATTACAACAGACTGGCCATCTGACCAATCAGAACAGAACAGACAGACACTTTGAACAAACTCAGACTTGTTGAGAAATGGGGTGATGTGCAGTGTAGCCTAAATTATGAGAGACAGGAAGTGTTTTTGACCTTGGATGCATGTAAACCTGTTGTAGGAGACAAAAAAATTGAAACTTTTAAATAGCAGGTAACACTTTATTTTAAGAACCAAGTATTACTATTAATTAGTTGCTTATTAGCTTTCATATTACTAGCATATTGACTGTACTTATAAAGCACATATTAATGCCTTTTTATGCATATTCTTGGTCCCTTAATGCGCCCCATGCTTAAACTGAACAACATTATGAACTATTAATAAGCAGCAAAGTAGCAGCTTGTTCAGCTATAGAAAACTCTTAGTTAATAGTACATATGTCCCTGCTATTTGCTAACACTTTAGAATAAGGAACTAATATATAGGGACATACAGTGATAGGGACACTTGCATTTACAATTAAATGAAAAAGTATATATTTTCAGTTTATTTTTAAATGCAATCAGTTGAGTGCGGTAACACTTTAGGGAACACTTATTCACTGTTATCTACAACTTTTCCCTCAGTAAACTGTTTATTAATGGTTAGTAAAGTAGTTGTTAGGTTTAGGTATTGGGTAGGTTTAGGGATGTAGAATAAGGCATTAATATGTGATTAATTACAGCTAATAAATGGCTAATATTGTAGTAATATACATGCAAATAAGCAACTAGTTAAGAGAACAATACAACGCTCTTACTGAGAGTGCTTTTTGACTCAATACATATTTATATATAATTTCATAATATGAAATTTATGATAAACCAAAATATACTCTGATGTCATTTCTACCGAACATTTGTTGACATGTACTTGAATTGCATTTTGTTAAAATTTAGCATATTTAAAATATATAATTTTTTTTACAGTTAAAGTAGTGTAATGATCAAATACTTTTAGTTTACACATGCTTCAATACAGCATGTCAGTCAACACATCAATATAAGTGTACTTCTTTAAAACATGATTTGAATTACAATTAAGCACACTTCTTTTTCAATCTGTGGAAGTGACAACACCCAAGCAGGGTGGTGCCGAGTTTTGCATGGGCTTACATGCACATTTTTGATCATACATTATAAGGTGAAATGCTCATTGTTAACCATTAACCATTAACCATGACTTCTGCCTCAATAAACTACTTTGCTGCCTATTAATATGTAGTAAAGTAGTTATTAAGTTTAGGTATTGGGGATATAGAATATGTGCTTTATAAGCTCTATAAACAGCCAATATGCTAAAAAGCACCTAGTTAATTTTGAAAATTGGTCCCTATACTAAAGTGTAGCCCTGTTTTCTTCAGCAAATGTAAAAATGTAGCGTTTGTTTTGCTGCCTGCCTTTTAAACAGCGTCATCCTCATGTTCTGTGTGTTGGTACATTGGCATAGCATGTTCAGTGGCTGATAGAGAGGAAATGGGAGGGGTGTGTGTGTGTGTGTGAGAGGGTGGGGATAATTAGATATCAAAGGCAAGGGTGGGGAGGGAGGCAGAGGTCTTCTCTGATGCTAAAGCACTTATTAATGAGATAGGCCTTATCTGTACTCCTCGGAGGAATTCTGCCTTTGATCGGCCCCACTTTGGACTTAATACATTTTTGATTGATAGGCGGAGATGACAGAGGAAAGAGGTGAGGAGAAGAGAGAGAGAGAAAGAGAGGGCAGTGCAGTAAAGATGGAGATGCAGTTGTTTCAATGCCCTTCATTTGACAGAATAACCAGTGAAACGGGATCATGGGAAGGCATTAATTGTACTGGAGAGAGATGTTGAGCGAGCCGCCACCGATGACTCACAGACCACACAAGAGCGGGACGTGGTTGATGGCTAGCAGGAGGAATTCTGGGAAGTTATCGAAGGTGGGCACGGTAATAGATAATACGCAGCTCTCAGTAACACACAACCAGCACATAAAGACACACAGATGATGTGTCACCTTCACTTCCTGCGACCGAACGCGGCCATTAAAGCCATGCGACTGCACGTCGTGTGTCTCTGTCAGGAAGAAAGGAGAAAGAAGGACGAGAGAGGAGGGAAGGATAAAATGAGTGAAGCCATAACTGCAACTCTGTCACTGTCCATTACTTACATTCATCATAAACTTACACTCACACACTTCTATTCAATACATTCTACTCACAGATAGGTTATATCCACCACACACACGGCATTCTTCATAAAGACAGGATATCGATCAACTTTACAACATTTCAGGAGGCCACATCAATTGCTACAATAATAAAGAAGTGGAAGGCACGTTTAAACTTCCTGTGAAAGAAAGAACAAAAGCTCATTTATTCAGAAGTCAATGGGACAAGCTCTCAAACTGTTAACTGAGCAGAGTTTGTACTTATAAAATGTAAAACGTTGTGAAAATGTGTGTGTGTGTGTTTCAGAAAAAACTGATTTTATTTATGTAAATTTAAAATATAAATTAAATTGGGATGCATGACTATTTCTCTGTCCCTACTGATCCCTATTGAATTTTGTATCTCAAAAAAAAAAGTGTAAGATGACTCTCATGAGATGCATCCCATTTCACAACAAAACGGTATTGTCTAAAATTAATATACACTACCATTCAGTTATGTTTTCTAAGAGATTAGTACTTTTTCCTCATCAAGGATGCATGTAATAGTTCAGAACAAAACTTTTACATTTTCATAAAACATTTCAGCAGGGAATTCTGAGAAAGTGTCATGGTTTCCATGTACATTTTAAGCAGCAAAAGCTATTTTCAACACTAAAAGTAATAAGAATTGGCATATAATTGAGTATCGATAATAATGTGGGTAAATTCAGAATAGTATAATGATTTCTGAAGGTTCATGTGACACTGAAGACTTCAGCTTCATCTTTGCCTTCACAGGAATAAAATATGTTGACATTGTAAATTGGAATAAAATTTCACAACATTACTGTTTTTTATTGTATATTTAATCAAACAAATGCAACATTGTTGGCATAAAATACAAGCAGTTCATTAGTGTAACTTGTAGTATTAATATTGAGATAATATTGAGAGTGTGTGTGTGTGTGGGAGTAATATTTCAGACACTGCTTTTTTAATCAGCATTTAGAGCCATTTCATAATAAACTACAAGCTTATCTCCATTTGCGTCCACAACATGTTGGCATTTGACTTGTAAATCTCCAGTGGCACCAGTTCAGTTTGTTTGTAGGTAAATTTTCACGGTCTAATCTTTACAGTCTGCCCTGAGAGGTCGATAAATGTTCAGACTTATTGAGTTTGCTCTGAGGTAATCAAACTCCAGCAAGGCCTTCAATGCCCGGTTCACATATGGCTCCTTCTGAAAGTCGTCTATTAGTTTCTCATGTAGGAGAAACTAGAGAGTTCATACCACAATTGATAAATTCCAGTTGACTTATTTTCTTGATGCTGCAAAGAGTATGCAAGTGGGTGAGAATCAAAAGGAAGATGGTTACAAAAGAAAAGAGGAGGGCAAAAGAAACAGAGAAGGGGGGTCAAATCCCATTTCAGTGACATGAGTGGTACTCCAGAGATGGAGGACAGACAGGAAAAGAGCTATAAAGTATGGAACGACAGCACACACATCACACAGACAGGCCTGCCGCCTGCTCAGCTGATAACGCAGCCCGTCTCGCACCTCTCTAGCCCTATCAACATCATCCATCATCCACCCACAAACCCCCCACCACCCCCAAGCCACCTCCACCCAGCCCTGCCCAGCCACACCTGCTGTATTGTCCCATCTCCATCTGATAGGACTGTCATCAACCAGAGAGAAAGATCTTCAGACGCCACGTGTATCATCGATAATATAAACTCTCTCAGATGGGAAGTCTGTGTTGCTATGCACTCAGTCTTGCGTGGCAGGCAAACTCATCTTTCTCTCTGGATTTAAAAACTACTGACAATGTACTGTAGGAAGTGTCTCACCTTGTAGAGAACTTCTTGGAGATCTTATACGACACCGTTTTCAAAGGTCCTTATTTTGTGTATTAGGTGTAATAGAATTTTATTATGCTTTAACGCATAATAAAACACATTATTTTCACACATTGTACATTTTTGTAGCTCCGGTTCTCCTAAAATGCATAGCCTCTCCTTCTGTTCATTGTGATAGGTTGAACAAATCAAGCTAATATCTGAAATATAATGACCCATGCCAATTATTGCAAGCTTTAGCTTCAAATGAAGCAAAAAGCCCCAAAAAGCCATGGTTTACAGTAAATTGATAAAAGCTAAGGGGCATTGATAGACATGAGACAAATTATAAATTCACTGTAAACCATGGCTTCATGGGGCTTGTTTTTAAAATTGAATATTCAGTATACGTAGTAAGGTTTCATGAAATAAAACAGCTCAAATAAAGTGTAATGATATACAAAAAACATTATTCTTCTGCCAAACAATGTAGTGCCTCAGAAGCGGTTGTGGTATTAACACAGTGGTTGCAGAGCAACACACAGACATAAACAGAGGTGTATGTTTGTAGAGTAATTTACAACAGCTTTGAACACGGCTCAACCAATCAGATTCAAGGACCGAAACTCTCCGTTTTATAAGTTATTCTAAAGACAGTTAATAATGTTGTCAGTGTTATCATCAGTTCAAGCCAAAGTCATGGTTTGAAAATGCAGATGAATGTCTATTGGTTGGAACCAACTTGTCATAACTTCACCGAAAACCAATCACAAAGAGTAGGCTACTTTCCTTTTTTCATTTAAACACTTTACATGCAGTGGGATGGGGAAAAACCACCATAAATTTCTAAAACATGTTTTTAAAAGTTGAATTTACATTAATTTTACTTTCTACTTAATTTTACATTAATTTTACTCTCTTGTGTAAGATGCGAGTGCAACAGTGATAAATGTCCCTCTAGAAAATGCAATAAATATGCTCAATATGCTAACAAAAGCATTAAAATGCAATGACACTTACATCATCGCATTTTGTGTGCCGGGAGGCTACCTGACTCACACCTAAAATTCGATTGCAACATTTTTGCATTTGAATGTAGATTTTTATTTATTTTTTATTCAATGAATATTGAAATTTCAGATTTTTTTGACAGCCCTAGTAATTGTAAAACTTGAGACCATAGTTGGCTAATGATGCTTTTGGAAATACACCCCAGTTTGTTGTTCACACACACACACACACACATATATATATGTGTGTATTTGTTAAGCCATCTTTGATTTTTTTTTACTAGTTAAAAAAAAATCTGATTTAATTTCTGCATGCTGTTTACTACCTCAATTCAAACTGTTAACTAAATGTCAAAAGTGGAAAATTTATTTAAAGATCCCCTACGGGTAATTAAAGTTTCATATTTTGGTTTTGGGAGTCCCCAGCAACAGGTTGACATGCACTGTAAAAAAATAAAATCTGTAAAATTTACGGTAAAATAAACAGCAGCTGTGGTTGGCAGAATAAAACTGTGAAAAAATATGGTATGCATATTTTTTTGTTTTACAGTTTTATGTTAAATTTACTGTTAAATACTGTAATTTCTAATAATAAACCGTAATAACTGATATAATGTTAATATACCAACCTATTAAAATAGTGAAATCTGTTTTGTACCTTTGAAATACACTGATAACTACCAAATGCAGGAGGCAATGAGAAAGTCACATGATGAACCAAAGCTCATCACAAGTAGCTTTTATATTATATAGAAGGTGCTTAGTGTCATTCACACAAACACTAAACACCATCATGGTAAGAATTATTAAACTGAAATGTGCA
>JAUCMR010000016.1:2821916-2848629 GCA_032357425.1 Enteromius argenteus | reverse complement strand
TAGATTTGCCATCTCGAAGCGAGATTCCTATTCGTCGGTCACCGACGTGACTCGGAGTGACCGACTGAAAGGGAACTGCGAGATACAAAGTTAGCACTTTTTAAGAAAAAAGTAAGAATTGTGAGATGGTAATTCAGAATAAAAGAATATTCAAAATTGCGAGACGTTAACGAGTTTATAACTTTCAGATGCAGAAACTCATAATTTTGAGAAGAAAAGTTTGACATTAACTCGCACATGTGAAAGATCTCACAATTGTGAGATAAAAAATGTGCAAATCTTTATATATTTATATTACTATAATGTTATGTTGTAAATAATATACATGGCATTGTGTGATTAATTTAAAATTAATAATGATTATTACAATTAATAACAGTACTACCTTTAGTAATCTATTAACCTGTATCTGTTTTCTGCTATTTTATAAATGGGAAATAAGCAGATCAAGACCTTTCATTGCACTGTTTTTTATCACAATTAAGGGGGTTTCAGGAGACACTGAGACAAAACAAAGAAGGGGCACAAAGCAATTCCTCTCATGCACCATTTTTTCACTTCCTGTTGAACTCTGGAATAAGACTGGGGTAAAAGCAATGAGGGTGGGAATCTAGTGGACCCTAATTTGAGCCCTGACCCCTCCGTTAGCTCTAACAGCTCCAGACACAACACATTCTGTGTGTGCGGCTCAGACCGCATGAGCTGGGAGCTCAATGATTAACAAGAAGGTGGGAAATACTAATGTTGGCTGTTTGGGTTAAAAAAAGAATCTTTCAGCATTGGTAAGTACTGTTCAATCAAGCAGAATTATGATAAATTGCAAATTTTGCAAGCAGGCCTAATTAGCTTTTGATAATTAGTTAAAAAGAGACATTCATAACAGGGAAGCATTTTTACTACAGTTAAATGTTAAGGGGTGTTATTATGCATTAAATGAAAGAGAGTTGAAATATTAATATAAATTGAATAATTTCAAAGTTGATTGTCATGCGTACCGTTCCTCGTCTTTTTATGCAATGCTTTAACATCATTAGTGTGTCAGCATATAAGATAAAGAACTGAAAATGTGTAAAAGCAACAATATGATAATGTTGCACATTCTAAAGTGACTTTATTATCTTAGACGCGATTGATGAGCTGGGAGCCCTTGGCGTAATGTCGTCTAGATGGAGACACCTATGAAGCTGAGAAAGTGTTCACGTGAGAAACCCGTGGCGCGTGGGTGAATGTCTGACGTCTGTCAGTCACAGTACGTGCTGTATTGCCACACTTCTGCAGTTGTGAAATACCTCTAAAATATCCTGTTTATGTGCTCTTCACGGACTGGTGAAAAGAGTTTGTGTGTGTGTGTGTGTGTGTGTGTGAACTCTGTGTGTGACACCTAAACAACAGTGTGTAAGGACAGGGAATTATATATAAATTACAAATGCTATTATATAGAGCTTAAATGTACTGAATTAGACATTTACTATTTTATTTCTAAAGACCGTTTGGAAAACATGAGATACACTACCGGTCACACATTTGTAATAGTTTCAATTTCTCATGTCAGCATGAGAACGAAGGGACACTGAAGACCAGTATAATGGCTGCTGAAAATTTTGTGTTGCCATCACAGGAAAAATAAAATTTTAAAATACATTCAAATGTGAAACAATTCTTTTAAAGTGAAATAATATTTCAGAATATTCCTGTTTAATGCCACCTTGGTGAGCATGAGATACTTCTTTTGAATGCTTAGAAAATCTTAAATGGATAGTTCACTCAATCATAAAAATTTGCTATTCATTTCCAACCTTTAGGCCATTCAAGGCATGGGTGATTTTTTTAGTAGAACAGTAAAGAACATTTTTATCTGAAACCATGGTCATTGATGATTGATAAAATCAAATGAAAAAAAGCATATACAGACAGAATAAAATTAATACTTGGGGCTCCTGGTGATAAAACCATGTTATTTACAACACTATAACCTGTGTTCAATAATACCTGTATTACCTGTATTACTTTAATTATTCCAGACTTGTGAACATTAATGTACATCACAATAATTGTATTCTATTGACAGCTATAGTTAGTATGTTTTGTTTAATGGAGGTAATAATCAAAATTATATAAATATTTTTCTGTCTATTATTATTTAGTTAGCCTTTTTGGTTCCTCAAAATGTGATCTGTTTACACTTTATTCTGATAGTCCACTTTAAACATTTTACTATAACTATAAGTAACTTTGTAAATACATGTCAAGTAATTCTCATTCATTCACAACTACATGTCTACTAACTCTCAGAGGAGACTGTTGGGGTAGGTTTAGGGCTAGTAGAATAAGTTGACATATACTTGCAAAGTGTCTGATAGTCAGTATGTAGTATGTTGTGGATCCATCAAAATAAAGTGTTAGAAGATATTAAGCAGACAGTCTACTAATGACTGCTAGTTGACATGTAGTTACAAAGTTACTGTTAGTAGAATGTCTAAAGTGGACTATCGAAATAAAGGGTTAACAGTGATCCTTACATTTGGAGCTTTGTGGCATCAAATTTGTTTAAAAATGCCTGTGTTAGAGATCGTTTGCTTAATGGCATCTTCAGTTGGATGACATTAAGATGATATCAACAGCAACCGTTCTAAACAAGCATGTGATGATATCTAGAGCCACTTAACCTGGAATCAAAGAAGTAAAAGAGGGTAACGTCTACAACAGCAAGCCTGCAGCATTCCCCATTTATCAGCATAAACTCTTCAAATTCCCACATAATGTTCTGACTAACACATTTACATATCCCTCAAGTGTGCAAGCTTCTTTTCTGACTGTCATGAAACCCTCAAACATCAGGAAAACCATAAAGAATCAAAACCCACATCTCACGGTAATCGACCGCCATCAAACCTCAGTTGTTAGATAAAGTTGTTCAGTGGTTTTAAAACATACCATAGCAGAATGAAATGTCCGATCTGTGAACTGTTGTCCAGTGATTGTCTGTGTGTGTGTGTGTGTGGATATGGGTTAACAGCTGGGTTCAAGTTGCATGTTAAACAAACAGCACTTTTGAATACTGAGCTCCAGAGGTAAGTAAATTAGTGTAAATTTGCACAAGTAACCTAATTTTGAGGGAAAACATATGCAGGAATTTTAATTGGACACAATGGAGCTGGAATCACGCAGCAGCCGGAGACAAATTAGCCGAAACCGATGGGAAGACTAATGGTTTGTGTAGGCTGCCGCTGCTGCTGTAGAGAGAGAGACAGAGAGAGAGAGAGAGAGAGAGAGAGAGAGACAGACACAGAGAGATACAGTTACAGTCCAGTCAACCAAGCATGAAGGAATGGGTCAGTGTGTATCCGGAAGTTATTTATTCTGTTGTGGTGGGAAAGAAACAAAACAAAAACCCCTGATATAAATGTGAGATTAAGGAGTAATTTTACTCCGTTTGATGCTGTGAATCCCAACAGTAGAAGTCAATGCAGTTAATCAGTAATATTTTTTAAAACTTGACTGTAATGTTCAGGAGGTATGTGGGGTATGTTTATGTAGCTTGTGTCGGAGGGAGAGAACGCAGAAGAGAGAGAAAAGGATTTGTTTATAAACCGGCAGTGACAAGGGGGAAGCCATCTGACATGTTTAAACTAACCTGCCATGAACCGGTCGCCAAACTCCTTCACAAGTTCTGCAAGTGTGTGTAAGTTTGTGTGTATGCTTGTATATGTGGATTACAGAGGTTAAAACGTGGTTTTTAATGTACATATGCTACCCCTTAAAACAGCGCTTTATGAAAACAGTGGCTGGTCGCCAATCAGATAAACTCAGAAAAAGGCAGCGAGAGAGTGAAAGACAGAGAAAATGAGAAGGGGGGTCATGGAAGAGGAAGGGAATCGTGAGGGTAGAAGTGAAAATGCAAGGAAAATTGAAGATTGCCTCGGTATGTAATGCACATTATGGGATAGTTTTGGGACATTTTGTCATTGTTTCTTGTTTCAGTCCTGGATGATTTTTTTGGAACACACCAAATTGTAGACCCTTTCCAATGAGCTCCACTGGGACCAGATCATTGAGTCAGTAAGCTCTGAATCAGTTGGATTTGTGATGGAATCATTCAGCTGGTTGTGTGAACTGAATCAGGTGATTCATAAAAGGTATGATTTGTTCTTGAACCATAAGAATCGCTGATAAACTCTCAAAGCTAGTGTGAACATTAAAATGTTCATTAAATAATGACTTAAATAAGTTCTGTTTCTTACCCAAAGTCATTAAATATAATGTCAGAGTCATGTGGACCATATTCCTTAAACATTCCTCAATGCTTCTCAATCAACACCTCAATCAATCTGTTTGAGCTCAGTCTGAAATAATTAGATCAATGGCAACCATTTACGTGTAAACATTTGAATCCAATTATCTTCTCAAATCCAAAATATGGCCTGATGCATATATATGTTTACATATCTCTTTCATGCCATAAATGTGTATGATCATTTTTTAATTGTGGAGTAGACTTAACATTTACCAAAAAAATGTTTAAACGACATCAAGGCAAAACATACAAAGATTTTTGTCGAACTCAGTTGACACAGACTGATTAATCAAACCTAATCTGTTAGTAATCACATCATAATCTACACAGCACAGCTGATTTGTTTCTTTTCCATCAGCAGCCAATGAGCTTGCTGCAAATCATTTAAATACCTGGCCACTGTTAGCCTTAGCAATCTGCAATGCACTTTGATAAACCATCTAACTTCCCCAGCTCTACCTGTGCAGGTCTGCCAATAATTGGATAATTCATATAAGTTATTAATGCAGCAGCAAGTCTCAGTTGTTGCTCTGCCACAGTCGCAGCAGCAGCGTAGCAGATCTATATATACACTGCCACGTATAACATGCATATCTCTCAGACAGTTGTCATTACAGAATGTCAATTATAGGCCTACTAATGAGTCCGAATGCAGCCACTAGGCACATTTGGAATACATGTAATACATACTTAAACTAATATATGAATTGGATTGAAAAGTTTTTGATACATACAGTATAAACAAAACTTTCAGAATCTGAAGTCACACTGCCGAAAATTAGTGCACCTTAATTGAATTAATTTCATAGGCACATCCACGTATGCGTTTATTTTCAGGGGATTCTGATATGAAAATACAACATGGCACCGTTTCCTGCCTCACATCTCTCACACAGGAAAGGCGAAAAATAAAGCGCTTTTAATGCCCTCCTCACTCATTTTCTTGGTCTTTCTTTCTTTTTAACTCTCTCTGTCATTCCCTCAGCCGTTATTTCTCTCCGTTTTTTGAAGATTGAGGAACACTGCCGTGTTGACTAAAAAAGACTTCGTCCCAGATCAGCTCGATCTCCTCTTCTTTAAACACCCCCCGCCAATTTCTGTCACTCCGGGAGATGAACGCACGTTGCCGAGCTTCTTTTTCCCCCCTTCCTTCTTCCCCACTGGCTGGCTAAAACACGGTTCCCCTGCCTTTGAAGTGGCTGCGTGCAGAATGGAGATTCTTTGCATGGTAAATTCGCCCCAACGCCCGCAGCATATCCATTACACAAGTTTAAAGAATGCTGGAGACTCGTTCGTGAAGGCGGCCTTTTTTCCCCACTTCACAACCAATTTCTCTGTGTTTTGAACTTGGGCACTCATGAGCCATGTAATCTATAAATTAGGCCCGTCTTGGACGTGCAAACTCCACCAGCCATAGTGTGTTTGAAGTGCAATTATTTTGCTCATTACAAGTTCATTTTATTGTTACAGTTTGTGAATGTTTCCCGGGGTCACAGTGTTAAAAGTTTGAGAAGAAGTGCGAAAGAGGAAATTAAGAAGGCTGTTGAGCAGGAGTGGCGGCTTTGAAGGATTCAGCCAGTCTTTCTTTAAATGTGTGAAGATATTAAGCGTAAATGACACTATCAGCTATGGAAGTTGGTTAATTCACCTCTAACTGTTTCTTTAAATGGAGATTTAGTTATATATCGATCAGAAGGTGGAAAAATGACACCTCAAATTTACCTTGAAATGAACCAGCACTTCAGTTGGTTAATGGCTTTGATTTCTTATTTGCATTTGCTTTATTAAATCTCATGTCTGGTGCTATTTAATGGTACTTATTTCCAAATGCCAGTCAGAGTAGATGAAATATGTACGACTTCCTGTATGGATGTATTTTGAGTGTGTGTGTCTGAAATATGGAAGAGCAAAACAAGGCCAGCGTGTTCTCTGATTTCAGTTTTGCACACTAATGTTATCCGGTCCCGGAACAAAGCAAACATTTGTGTTCTTTCGTAAAGGCCAGTACTAATGACGTAACGGAGTTTGATATCACCCGCTCAGATCAACGTGAAATAATAGCCATCGCTTTTAAGCCGATTTGATATTTAGTGTCTCATTTCCAATTGAGCCTTCTGATATCAGGCCTGTCTGAAATGATGAAATGGAGCTAACGGTTCGCTGCAGTCAGGAGATCACCCTATGGATATGCCCTAATAGCTACACTTTTCATTAGTCACTTATAATTAACAAAAACAAGACGTGTTTTAATCAGCTAGCGGTCCAAAGAACAAAATGTAACCGCTGCACGCTGACCCATAATTTCCCACAAAGCTCTTTAAAGAAATGTTAAGGGTTCAAAGAAAGTTAAGGTCTATGGACAGCATCTGTAGCAAGTCAGTTACTACTATAATAAGCTTGTATTTTGGATAAAGCACCCTTTTTTCAATATTTCCATAATTTCAATTTAGAAAAATTGATTATTTTAGCTGTAAAATCATAGTTTTATTGGTTACTGGTCACGTAACCTCTGACTTGTGCATTGCCAACTATTTTTTTTTGGTGAATTTTTCTCTATGAACTTTTTGGATCTTTTAGAATTTTTTTAAAAGTTTAGTTTACTAGCTTTGATTTTTTATTAAATGAAAGACAGAATATAACTTCACGCACACAACGTTTTAAAGGCAATCATATCTAATGTGATAATAGTAATTCACATAAACGTCTAGCACACGTTTTTGTACATTAGCTTAGACACTTTAGTTGAAAGACCAGTTCTCACTATTAACTAGTTGTTATTACCATGCGTATTACTAGCATATTGACTGTTTATTAGTACTTATAAGCACGTTAATGGTTTATTCTGCATGACCATATTTTAAATCCCTTAATCCGACCCACACCTAAACTTAATATAACTATTAATAAGCAGCAGATTATGATTTTATAGAAGCAAAGGTCAAAGTTAGTAGGTAATAGTGCGTCCTATATTTAGTTGTAAGGGCTTATAATAATTGGTCCTTATAATAAAGTTGTACCAAATTAACATATTTAGAGAATCTGAAATATAAACATTATATAAATATGTAAACAACTTCAGAGACATGTTTTTATTTTTAATGATATTTTTGTGTTATAAAATAGTGAATTTTTTTAATTAATTAAGGAATTAATTTTATTTTAAATATGATCAATGCCATTACCTTAATGCTACACATTTGTCATGCATTCTGTTTTTGCGTTATATTCAAAGTTATCAGAAGCCATATATGAAAATAATATATTATGACAGCAATATCCAAGCATGCAAAAGTATGTGTAAATATTACTTGCCAATACTTTGAAATTCTTAATAGATCAAACTGTTCTGTCAAAGCAGTTTCATGTTAACAAGGACACGACTTCTGCTTATTTTTATAAACTGAAGGATGTCTCAAGACAATATTATTTTCTATGGTAATCAACAGCATTTCACAGATGCAGTCAATAGAGCATGTATTGAATCCCAAACATGGCTTTAAGAATTTCCACAATGTTTACAAAGTATTTTCTACATCACTCCAGACTTGTGTATATTTACCCAGGCCTTATTCTGCAACCAGGTTTAAGCAACAGTAAAAGAATAGTTCATGGTTTCCTTTGTTATTCTTAAGACGTAAAAGCAACTGTAGCCATTTGAGGTTTGGTCATAGTTTTGATTGAGTCACTCAGTTTTATAACACTGCACACTCACACATGCTTGTTTTTCATCAGCTCAGGAGATGCATGTTGCATGTTGTGTTTCTCTCTCCTTTCTCTCCTTTTCTCGTTGTCAACTTGTGTCTTTAATACCATCAATGCTAAATAAACTTTGCCCATGTTAATAGTTGCTGGCGAGGTGCCTGCGAGAACAAAAACAAAAGGCAGAACAGGTTCAAAGGCAATGCGTCTACCAGCTTTCTCTTTTCCTTTCTCATCCCTGTCTCTTCTCCTCTTCCTTTGGTTTAGGCGAAAGCGCTTTGTCTGGTAAACGGCTCCATCTTTTTGATACAGGCGTTTATTAGCTGTTGAGTTTAATTAAAAAAGGCCATTCATATGAAAATGGGACTTTGATAGTGATTGGTTTCCCCAGCAGCCTCTTCCAGATGCTTTTAATTAGAGCACTGTTTGATTGACATCAAGCCTGTAGGCTGACTGCAGACGCATACACACTTATACATACACACACATACAATACACAAACACTCATAGTCATATGCACAATTTCAGTCATGCAGTCACATGCACTGTGTGTGTACCACAGATCCAGTTCGTTTTGACACAGTGAATGGCCAGGTAATTAGTGAGGAGGCAGAGCTGAGCCAAAGTTAATCACCTTGGCCTTGTCAGTCATGCTCTTTGCACATTGTTCACACATATAATTAATGCAACGCCCGCAAATTGGCGCCCTTACAAGCTGACCGGCAGAACACACACACAGCTTTCATGTGAGCGGCCTTAAAGTACAATTCTGGGTTCAGTACAAGTTAAGCTCAATCGAGAGCATTTGTGGCACAATGTTGATTACCACAAAATAATTTCACTCATCCCTAACCTCAATTTAAAAACTGATGTTACAGTGAGGCACTCACAACAGGAATGAATGGAGACAATTTTTGGTGGGTTTAAAAAGAGAAATTCGAAGCTTATAATTGAATAAAAAGCACTTCCTATTATTATTCTGTTAAAATGTAATGTCAAGCCTGTAGGCTAGCTGATTACCATGAATTAATATTAAAACTAGTTTCTTTTTATTTATTTATTAATATATTATTATTATTATTTATTTTTACAAATTTAGGAAGGACTTACATCAGATGTGAATAGAACCCATTTTTGGATTTAAAAATCACTGAATTTTATTAAAGCATTTAAACGAATTTTCTGTTAAAACTTTTAACAGTAATTGATGTTTAATTTGAACTAATTTTTCACAGCTGTTTCAGGATTTTAGGCATTACACTACCATATCAATGAAGTAAAATTGATTATAACATAAGACTAGGCCAAGAATAGGCCTTTGTTAAATGAAGACATTTAAGTAGTTTTTACAAACATGCCTAATAAATGGTTAATATTCTAGTAATATGCGTGTTATAAGCAACTAGTTAAGAGACCCTAAAACAAAGTGTTGGTTGTTTGTGTTTTAATTATCCTTTCTGGGGCCTATAAATGAATTGACATAATGCACTGTACAGTTATTCATGAGATCATGCATTATACATAATTCTTCATACAGGCTTCAAGCAAAGTGTTACCATAATAAACTCAATCAAAATGATCCCAAGAGTGGTGTCAGTTAAGCTTGAGCTGGTAAGCTGGTAAAAGTGAGCCACTGAATTCAGTGCTGATGTAACTCCAGAGAAAGGCTATTTTTCTTTTGTTTGGTCACTGCAGCGCAGGCCTCATCTGTTCTCTGTGCACGCTCACTCGCTCCCTGCTGTATTATCTGAGTGTCAGCTCCGCATGTGGCACTGATAAATGTATTCCACACATGTTTATGGCCGCTGGTTTACGCGGAGCTTCATCCCATCAAGGCTTCTCCAGAGGTACAACTCCATTTTATAGAAGAATATGGAGAGATGAGGATGTTTGGGAGGGGAAAGAGAGAGATACGTGTCGGGATGACTGATGTTACAGTGTAAAAGTCCCATATGCCCTCAAGGGTTATTGTTGTAATACTCCTCCTGCTATGATCTATGATTTATAAGCGTGCACACTCTTGCGAATCCAGTTCACTTTTCATCTAACTCCGACCCATCAGCCTTCATTTACGCTTGCGTGTCTTGTGTTTGTGCTATATTTGTTTGGTTTGCCCGCCGTTTGGCTTTGATTTGGGAGACAGCGCTAAAAGCCTATAGAGAAACGTTTCAGGCCAAAACCTTTTTCCAATTACCCAGTCTTCATTACTGCGCTGTCATAGCTCGCTCCATGGAACTCCAGGCCTTTACTTTATGGCTGTGGAACAAAAAGCCCTGCTGTTGTTTTTTCATATAGACTGATTTCCTGTTCACCCAGTTTAATACATGAGAATGGGACTCAGATATCATCCAGTAGGAAGCACAGACAGAAAATGGCATTTTCCTGCCCAAACCGAGAGCCAGGCACGCTGTCTTCCACAGGTTTCATGATGGTCGCCGTCCTAATGTGTCTTTATTCAATTAGGAAGCAGTGAGTAGGTATTCCGGCTCAATTATTCTTAGTTTGGCCTCTTATTATCTGATATTTGTGAGCTAGTTTTCTTTTACCAGGAAGTACAAGTAAGTAGCAAGTCAATGAAGACATTGACATTAGGTTACCTATATTTATGTGTGCGACTAGGGGTTATATTTGGTTTATTTGATTGATAAAAAATAATGGAGTAAAATGAAGGGAGTATGTGTTTCAGTGCTGCCCAATATGGCAATGTCTGAGCAATGTCATATCAATTGGAAAAGTTTGTTATGATGCTTACTTTAAAAGTATGGTGGCTCTACGCGGTCTCACCCCAACTCGTCAAATATTGACGCTTGGTCAGGACCCATTTTAATTCACAAGGTACGCCTTTAGCATAATGTTTTGATGTGAAGGTCCTCCGTTGCATAAAATACGAAACCCTTGGCGTCAATATGCCGACGTGAGATACTGGGAATTTTATCATCATGATTGTATGATATATTGAGTAATGATATCGCCATTTTTGTGTTGGGGTGGGATTTTTCAATGTTAACAGTCGCAACAGTTTTATTTATTATTTATACATTTATGAGAAAGTAACCCAACCCCTGCCCCTAAACCTACCATTTGTTAATAAAACACAAGATATAACAGGCAGATACAACTACCGTCATTATTTATTCAAAAAGTATTAATATTCCAAGTCTTCCCGAGGCAAAAGGATTGATTTGTTAGAGGAATAGACATGATCACTGTCTCTGTCTGCCGGAAAACTCATTCTGTGTGTGCTGCAGTCTTTGTGAGCAAATTAAAAAAATGCTGCCAGAAAAATCCTTGGTTGTGAAATGCTATTGGCTCTTGTATGTCTCTTGACCGATCGTAGGGGTGGGGTTAGGTGCTCAAACAAAAGTATACATTTATATAAAATTTATATACATTTTTACAAACATATGGAAATTATCAAATTAAGACAACGGACAACCTTCACATCCAAAAAAGGGATGCCAAAGGGTCCTGACCAAACGGTAATATGTGACAAGTTGGGAGTAAGACTGTGTTGCAACTACCATGGTGACTATGTTATGTATAAAATTTATATACTACATATATTAAGGATATTTAATATAATAAGGATATTTCTCAGTTTTTGCTTTTTATACAAATAAGTATGTTTTTAAAACAGTAGGATAAATGTGTGTTGTATGAATGTACTACAGGTATACCATGTGGTCATTGTCATGTGACCCACAGCGTTGTGGTTGCTTCACTGCCAATAAAAGCTTCTCTCCTGTGGCCTCATCAGATAGTAAAGTTATCCATGATATGCACATTTCAAAACATCTACTGTTTTATGAGTTCTATGAATTTGGTCATATTACCCAACTGGCATATGTTTTCTGCCTACTATTTAGTATACCTGTCCTCCAACTAATACGCCCGTATAGGTCATTTGTACAATAGTGGTGAAGTATGACCCATCAGAGCGTATACTGAGATTGTGCCCCTATCGGCAACAGGACATTAGCATATTAATGTTTTGTACTATTTTATCGGCCATTTGGTTCAGGGTTGGTGTAGTTCAGTTTGTAGAGAGATGCATTATAAGATGAGACACAATCATGGGTTTGAACCCAGAGAATGCATGTGCTCATAAGTCTCTATAAATCATGATTTTGCAAAATTTTTGTAACAGGTAGGTTTAGGGGTGGGTTAGTGTGGTCATTCGTACATTTAAACCTAGCAAAACATGTTTTAATCACAGGGAGATCGGTGTAAAAACTCTACACACTGCATTTAAACAAAACACGCATTTTGATTGATAATCACAGTCATAAGTCATTTCATGACAACAGACGCAATACGACACTGTCGTACCCTCTAGAGGGTGTGTACCTTTAAAATGGAAGTATAGGTCGTAATAAGGTACTTGCACAAATGACCTATAGAGTCGTTTTTTCTAATTCGTACGAATTTGTACCACCTCACTCGTACAATTTTGTACCATTTGTCTAAACCCTTAGGTTTAGAGGTGGGGTTAGGTGTAGGTAATTCGTACAAATGCATACGAAATGGCAACTCGTAAAATGCGTACCATTTAGCAAAAATACTTCCAATAAGCCTGGGTTAAGTCTTTATCATTAGCACATGACACTTTAGCTACTCTGACAGCACACCTGAGGAAGACTGAATGATCTTTTTATTGAAGTACCCTGACATGAGCCAGCACAAAACAACAGTGGCTGCAGGTGTACAAGAGAAGACTGTTTCTATGTGTCTGAGCGTGTGTATGAAGGAAAGTAAATCCAGATTGTCTTTGACCGTGTTTAGCACTACCAGCTCTGGCCCAGCTGCCTCCTCAGGTGAGTTACCTGTGCTGGCGGGCCTCTCTAAACCCCCTGTATTCAGTGACACGGGCGCCGTCGCTCTTCGA
Source organism: Enteromius argenteus (assembly GCA_032357425.1). Taxonomy (NCBI): domain Eukaryota; kingdom Metazoa; phylum Chordata; class Actinopteri; order Cypriniformes; family Cyprinidae; genus Enteromius; species Enteromius argenteus. The sequence goes on along the minus strand of JAUCMR010000016.1, from coordinate 2,835,751 downwards.
TCAAATATCACTTAACACTGATTAACCCACGCTGGTCCGGCGCTGGGTCCTCACTTGCCCACCTGCCAGCTGACTGCCATTAGAAGTTCCCTTATCTAGTCTCAGATCTGTCTACAATAGAGCCTGGCCTAGCCGAGGGGTTAAGGAGCCTTCTTAAATAATAAATCATTAGCTAAATACTTTTTGTCTGTTTGTGTCATGTTACACGTACCTCAATTTGCTACTCCCGGCACAGTATCCCTCCCACTCAGCAGATGCCTTGTCTGTGTCTGCACCGCCATTCAACCACTGCAAGCCAGAAATCCTGTTCCGTTTCCCTCAGTCTGTTTCTCGCTTCAGATCCCTGTAGTGCACTTGCTTGCTCCTTTATGTGGTTTTTGAGTCAGACTCAAGAAAAGAATTGTGAATTGATGATGAATCATGAATTGACTCTTTGTAAGGCTCCGCCCCCTTAAGTTACTGTCGTTTTCTCAGACGAGCTTTTTTAGAACTGTCTACAGGGATTGATTTATTAAAGATTGAACTGAATTACACTATTTACCGGCTTAATGAAAAGAATTGCATTAATGTTATTTGTATGTGGGCATACAAACACGAAAGGAATTAACTGGAACTCTTATTTTGAAATGTCTATGATTTGCTATATCTGACTGCTCATATAAAAAACAAAAAACAAAAACATGAGGGGATCAAATATACACTTTTACGACTATCTACAACATATAACAGTATAAACACCATAAAACGAACATAGGCGTACTTCATAAACTACATATTTATAATCAAGCTACTGACATTAAAGCATGAAAATCATAGATCGTGAACCTCTCCGAAACAGTGAGCCTTTAGCGTTTCGATTTTAAAAAAGTTACATAATCAAATTCAATGCAATTTACTGTTTTTTTTAATAAACATACAGTTATAGTTTTCCCATTCATGCAGAAACCTATCTGGTCTCATGGCATAAACATACCTGGGTGCACTTTTTTAAAGACACGAAATACGTACCGATAAGTACATAACAACAAAACAGTTCCGATCTGCGTAAAAGGAAGTTGAAATGGCACAGTTGCAACAAATGTGTTTTTTTTTTTATATCAGTTTTGCATTTGTTAACACTATCAGGTAGGTTTAGGGTTGGATTTGGTGAAGGGCATATTTAACATGATAGAGCATATATTTTAATTCAGAACTGCCACAATACATATTAGCGTAATTAATGCCAAAAAAAAAAAAATGTTTTACCAAAAGAGGTACACAGAAGTACATATTTTTATGGGACTCGGTTGGCAGATACAGTTTTCTATGTACAATAGCATTTTTTTTATTTTTGTAAAATTATATGCAAGGTTTTTGTGTACATGAAGTTTCTCATGTATGCGTTAAAGTTTTCCTTGTTAATATACTTTCCAGGGCTTCACTTTTTTTTCTCCTCCTCTCATGTCCTCTCACATCAGGTGGTCTTTACCATCTTTCTCTGTTCATTGACATTTAATCGGCCATGCTCACATAATACAGCCAATATTATTTTTCCACTCCACATGGGGGGGTTACAGGGCTACGATTTGCGTAAGAAAACAACTTTCCTCTGTAGATACACACACACACACACACATATTTGTTAGGCACACACATGAAGCAGAGAATAGATTAGGCATTCTTTGAGTATGACTTGCGTAAAGTGATTATAAGTCATCTCAGCCCAACGAATTTAGACTTCTTGACGCCCCCTCTGTTGCTGCCCCCCAGTCAGATTCATGTAATCAGATTAAATGCTAACAGAGGCTCAAGAGTGCCTGGACACACACACACATTGCTACTTTGATGCCGCTGTGTCGGAGACAGACGACATTAGTCCTGTCTGCGGCCCTTCAGCCTTGGAAGCATGTCATCTCAATCTGCAGAGAGAATAAAGAACGTCCCCTCAAGCTGATGCATTAGTAAACAGCGAATGCTCACACTCCTGCAGCTGCTGCGCTCTGCCTGTGTTTATGTGTTTACACTCTTACAAATAAAGGATTTTTGCAACACCTTTCAACAAAGGGCACTCTACTTTTCAAACTGTATATGGGGTTCTTGAGTATGTTGCTTTTGGATACATCTATGGTTCTTTGGAGGCTGGAAAAGTGGTGTTGCATTGCATGTTTGGTTTTGAGTGACTTAAACTTCATGTTCTGTTGGCATTGATTGTACCATTTTTACAAACCAGGGAAACAAATCCAAACAATTGGCATCTGCTACAGTTTCAAAACCAATTAGAGAAGCTTGTGAAATTTATTGCATTTACTAATATTTTGTTAATAATAATGCATCATTTTGTGTTTGATACATTTTGTGTCTGATACTATTTTTTATTATTATTAATATTATTATTTTTGTTGTTGTTGTTTTTTAAGAGTAAATGGAATAAATAAAGGAATGTGTTGAAGTATCAACCTGATAGTAACTTTTATTTGTGAATTAATTTTATCTAATTTTCTAACTAATTTTAGCTCTTCATCTAGACTTAATCACTGTTCTACTGAGCCCCTTAAGTGACAAAACGTTTGCAAGAGGTCTTAAATAATTTGGCAAAAGAACGCAAAAATCTTTGCAAGAGAATGCAAAATTTTGTGAGAGAAAAAAAAATGCAAAAATTTGCAAAGTTTCTCAGGGGAACGCAAAGGTTTTCCAAGAGAACGCCAAAAATATTTTTAAATTCCACCCTGAATTTTTTTCCACTCACCCCAAATTTTTTCCTCCACCATGTCCCTTAAGGGGCTTCATACTGTTCCTGTATCAAAATTAAAAAATAAAGCATAAAAATTCTGTTGTGAATTTTAAGGGTTTTTTTTTTCTCTTAAGGTCATTGTAGCACTGCATACAAGTAAGACACATAACACATATACAATTAGCTAGTTTTTCAAAACACTGTGAATAACAATTACAGTGCAATAAAAGTGGAATTATTATCTTATAACTAAATTAGCTTTAGGGCCATCTGGAATAAACTGAAATAAAGAAGGGCCTGTTGTTTCACTGTGGGTGGTTTCACCATGGGCCATAAACCCAAATTTATCATACGTGTGCATTTAAATGGACTTACGGAGTCACAATTTAAAACCATAATCACTCTCTGTAACGTTCTGCTTTTATATTGGCTGATAAGTTGATAGATTTTATCTTTGGCATTATTTGGTAAAGCCTAACATCTTGCACTCGAATAAGATCCCTAAAGATAGCACTTAAAAGCCATTCGGAAAACACTAATTTGCAAGGAGTTCCAAAGCAGAATTTGTTCTGATCATGGACCCTGGTGATTTTAGTCTTGCCCAAGATCAAGAAAAAGGACTGTGATTATTATAACTGGTATGTCGACATGTATTTGACCAGCTTTGGCCCAGAGGCAACATTTATGAGTATAGTTTAAGATCATATCAACAAGATTCATTCAACTAGTTTTATAATATGATCAGTCGTAAAGACAAAACATGTTGTTAATTATAGATCATAAATCATTACAACTGTACAAAGTAATTTTTTTCCATTTAAAAAAATCTTTTTTCATTTTACATTTGCATAAAGCCTTGTGGAACAACTAATTAGCACATAAGAGCCCACACAATAATAAAAAAAAAATCTGTTTTCCTGTAATAAAGTTATTATGAGATGCTTTTGGATCCATATATTTAAACATTGAAATGTATTACCTATTTATTTATTTATTTATTTATTTATACAAAACTGTTATTTATTCATGTCTAACCAATCTCTCTCAGTCTCACTTGCTTTTTTCTCACCCTTCCTCTCTGTCCCTGCCCCCACAGGCTGTAGCGGGGCTGATAGGCATCTCTGTTGGAGTCTGCCTGTGTTTCTGCAGACAAACTGCCTCCACCAGCCATGCTGTTCTCCCTGGGAACCCTCCATGAACCCTGCACTCCTTTACTGCCCCTTTACCCCTGCACACGAGCCTCTCTGCCCACGCCGGACTATCGCACAGGTCAGAGGTCAACATTTGTGCTCCACTGTGAAGTACAGTAAACCAAAAATAGCCTATCGGTGCTAGACATGTGTCTCTGCTGGAACCGTGTTCCATGCAGCCGTGGCGGCCATCTTGCATGTCTCTCTACCGGTTTGCTTTGCCTTAACGGCGGGCGATATAACGGGAGTGGTAAAGTGTCTCCTCGCGCTGCTTCCTGTGACTGACCTTCGGATGACCTCGGGAGCTCTTGGCCGCTCAGAAGGCAGTTGTTTCGTTCGCAGTGTGCGCATTCCTCCTAGGCTATCTCAGCCATCACTTGACAGGAATTATATAATTGCTGCCTGTGATCTCATTCTCCTCAAAGAGCATTTTGAAGTTTCCTTCCCTTTCTTTCCCTTTTGGTTTCCTCTCCCACTCTTTTTAATGTTGAAATTGCTCACATTAAATCACCCTCTTCCTTCGATCCCCCCAACATTCCCTCTCTCTCTCTCTCCTAGTGTTCGGCGTTCAATCCCTCTGTTCTTGTCAAAGCGTTTATGATATATTTATCGCTTTAATGTGTTTGTATGTGGAGATGCATGCTGAACGGCACTCATTTAGCAAACACAGAGATGAAGTGATATAAAGTAACATGCTGACTGGCCTGTATAGTAGCATTAACTTGACCTGTAAATGGGACAGTGTGACCCAGCCGGGGTGTGTTTCACAGTAGCATCGTTAGATAACTATGGTTGTTAGTTGTTTTTTTGTGGAAATACACCCCAGACTAGTACTGTCAAAATGTTAAAGCAAATGTGCATTTATACATTTAAATATATATATATATATATATATATATATCCCTATTTACATTTATATATTTAGAATTATACCGCCATATGCTTAAAATTTATAAATGTACATTCTGATGTTCAATTGTTTTGTCATAAATATTACTAAATATTCTTTAAGTTAAATCTATTCTATATTATTCTATATTTATAGGTTACATTGCATTTAAATATTTGAACTTATAATTGCATTTTATTCTTCTTCTATCAGAGAATGCGTGTAAATAGTTTTGATTAGTGCTGTAAAACTATTCATCGCGATGACACACATCCAACATAAAAGTTTTTATTTAGATAATATATCTGTGTGTATTGTGCATATTTATTATATATTACATTATATGTATAAATATATGCATATATATTTATTATGTATATATAAAGGCACACACATACAGTATATATTTTAAATGTATTTACATGCATTTACATGTATATATTTATATTAATAAAATGTATATTATATATAAATATATAAGATTTTTAAAATAGAGTTTACATTATTATTTCTTTATGTATATATATATAAATATATATATGAGCCATTTCTTCATTTGTTTCTGGTTTATTACATTAAATGTGGTCTGCAAAGATAGAATAACACATTGAAGCAAATAATGTTGTAATAACCATATGCACTGACAAAATTAACTATAGAATGTGTGTTTAACAATAATAATAACAATTATAAAAGTAATAATAATAATGTAATGAAAACAAATCAACATTAAATGTACATGTGTGTATGTATGTATGTATGTGTATATACACATTATTTACACACACACACACACACAAATATATATATATAGAGGAAGATTAAAATGCAAGTGGGTCACATATTTGGACTTTTTCTGTCTTCACCACAGAATTGTTCATGTGTGACATCATGATCATCAGCTAATGGCGTCCTGACACGTTACCCTCAGTTCTCGCGCTGCTGGATTCTGATCTCTGAGCAGCGGTCAGGTAGCGGCCAGGACCCTCAGAGTCTGACTCACTCACTTCTGCTGAGTCCATGAGGACTGAGTGAGTAATAAACAGGGGTCACGACCTTTGCGGGTGTTGAACAGAGAGGATGACACGTAATTGAGAGAAGTCACACATCAAGTTCCTCTTTAATGTGATGGATGGACGACTTTGAGTTGTATTCATAAAGAGCCTGATCACAGATCAGATTCCCCTGTATTTGTTTTACTGATGTTGTGCAGAAATACAGATCTGGAATCAGCGAGTTTGGATGTGTTGTGAGTCACAGGAAGATGGTCATTCCAGCAGTATGTGTATTGTCTTTATGGCGCACAGAGAAGCGTGTGGAGTGACCTACTAGCCCATAATATACATTCAAGCATTTTATGGGTCTTTGTAATATAGAAACTATTTGAATGTTTGGATAAATGTGATTTAATAAAAGTTTCCCATAATCTGAGAAATCTTTTGAACGCATAGCTTTAATTTGAATTTTATATACAAGTTCTACCTCTACATGAATCTACATTAAGAAAAAGGAAAGAAAGAAAGAAACAAACAAACAGAAGTGTGGACTGCAGCACTATTTGAAAACCATTTTATTGAGAATTAAATGTGCTTCGATAAGTGGTACATTATAACATTATATGTAATGCACATACACAGAAAAAAAACTATAATAAAATTCAATAGTAAACACTACCACATTTTCGGTTCTTATAAATTGCTATGCATGAATTTTTAGATTTGCTCTTTTATTGCTTGCTTGTTAATTCTTTGGGATTTTTTTTGGATATCAGTAGTCAAGTGCACTTTCTACACAGTGAGGAATCTAGTTTGTGATTTTCTGCTCAGAATTACCATTTTCATGAATAAAATACCAAATAGAATCTGCAAATGGACAAATTGTATTCAAAAGAAATGTGTAAAATTGTATAAAATATTTGTCAAACATGCTGTTAAACTAAGTTTCTTTAAGAGCAGTTTTTTGGTTTTCTGTTAATTTTCCATTAAAATAAGTGATTTTTGTCATTTTTTGTTCTAGCGATAGAAATTAAACATTAAAAATAAATGTAAAATAAAGCAAGATAAGGTAACACTTTATTTTGATGCTCCCTATTAAACAGTCTGTTGACATTAACTAATTTTGCACCTACAAGTCAACTATCTCTCATTAGAGTATCAATAGATTGTCTGATTAATATCTACTAATGCTTTATTGCCTTTATTGCATTATCTTTATCTTAACTCTCCCAACAGACATTCTACTGACTATAAGTAACTTTTCAAGTACTTGTCAACTTACCCTAACCCTACCAGTCTACTAATACTCTAATGAGAGTTAGTAGATATGTAGGTGCAACATTACTTATAGTCAACAGGACGTGTTAAAGAGACCATCAACAGAATTACAATTTTAGGTTAAATGAAGCTGTCACTCATTAGAAGACAGTTGGTATTGTGCTGTATTAACTTATATTAACTCATAAATGTACATTTGCCATAAATAAAATGAAGTGGGTGGGGATTAAACAGCAGTGCATTCACTTTCAGCTGATTCAAATAATTTGTTGAGTTTGTGTGAGTCACTTGTCACTCTCTCAGCTGTCACTGGGGCGGTACCTTTTCAAGAGGTACAGTTTTGTACCTATTAGGTTCTAATATGTACATTTTAAGTACTAATATGTACCTTTAAGGTACCAAAATGGACTCTTTGGGTACAAACATGTACCTTTTGAAAAGGTACCGCCCCAGTGAAAGCTTTTGTACCTTTATTTCTGAGAGTGCACTTACTTGATCTGTAAGCCTGACTGCAATTCACACATCACCATTAGGAGGCAGTAGTGTTCTTTAACAGATACAGACGTGTGTGTGTGTGTGTGTGCACCTGTGTGTGTGTTGCTAGATTTATAGAGGGTGGAAATGCTGTTATTATATATCATCTTCCTCATCTATCCTGAGGTTGAAAAAAGCATCTTTCCTAGGGCAGGCTGATCATCTTCCGCATGTTTATAGGGAGGCGATGCTGACATCTCTCCCTCCCTCTTCCATTCCTCCTTTCCTTGGATGGAAAGGAAAAATCTGGCCTTCGTGATTTCTCTGGCTCGGGTCTGTTATGAGCGATGCCTGATCCTTCTCTGACAGCATGAAATGAGATTTTAACTTGTGAAATGAAATCAACGACAGAGCCCAGTGTTGTTTTGCATCATGTATGTCTGTGAGTTCTTTGGACAGGTTTGATCACAAGCCTGTATGTATGATGTCATGCTTGTTACAGGTCTATGTGTATGTGATGTCTGTCTGGCTAATGTCCGTTTAGGAAGATCCTTTAGTTTTTGTTTTGAAAAGCAAAACACCAAAGAAAGCCTGATAAAAAAAAAAAATAAATAAATAAATAAAAAATTCTCTTGACAGTACCATGGTACACAACTTACCGTAGTATATCATGATACTGATACTGAAAAGTTCAAGGATGCTTAATGACTTCCATAAACATATACTATGGTATTTACATTCCAAAGAACATGATGTTGCACATAAAAAAAACATGGTACATACAGTATAATAGGAAATTAAAAACAACATGGTACTCCAGCGTATTTGGTATGGGAATGATATTATACTCATGTTAAAAAAGAAAGGGTGTAAAGAAAGAAAGAACAAATTTACATCCAGACATGTGAAGGTATTATTATATCTGTTCAAACATTTTTTGACTAACATTTTCATGCCATTAAACTTTCTGAAAGAATTAAAAAGAGAGAAGCAATAAAGCAAACTAACAACACATTAACCCCTGCCCCCCCAAAGAAACAAATAAACAGGTACATGTTTTTCCAGACATGGTATTCCCATGATCATATCAGTTCACTTGTTTAAAGAAAGAAAAACAGAAACAACAACAACAAAACACACACACACACACACACACACACAAACCCACATCATATTTCCAGTTAAAAATACTAAAAAAAACACTGAAACAAACAAACCTCAAACATATTCACATCTATATATATATATATATATATATATATTTTTTTTTTTTTTACATTTATTTTACCTTAGTATGTGCCTAGCATTATCACACCATTCTACAAACAACAGAAAGACAGACAAAGAAAGAAAGAACAAAAAGCAAATTTGCAGAACAAACAGGCAAATAAATTATTCAATAAACAAACAAACAAATAACATATTTAGGACAGAAAGACAAAAGAACAAATGAATGAAAAGACTAAAGAAAGAAAGAAAGAAAGAAAGAAAATCGAACAAAAAAACAAACAAACAATCAGTCAAATTATTTATCCAACAAACAAACAGACCTCAAACAAACAACATATTTACATCTATGTTTTTATTTTACCCTGATATGTTTTTAGCATTATCATACTATTCTACAAAAACAGACATACAGAAAGAGAATGAAAGAATGAAAGAAAGAAAGAAAGAAAGAAAGAAAGAAAGAAAGAAAGAAAGGTCACACTTCATATTAAGTGGCCTTAACTACTATGTATAGAGCTTGCATTAAAAAATTAAATAAAAAAACATATAGTGTACTTATTGTGTTCATATTGTATTGAAAACACTTTTGCTTGGAGACGGGTTAGGCTAGGGACAGGATTGGTGGTATGGGTAAGTTTAAGGGTGGGTTAAGGTGTAAGGGATGAGCCAATAGTGTAATTATAAATGTAATACAGAAATTCATTACAGAGGTAATTACATATAGGTATTTTTCTAAATATAAGTACAGTGTAAAAACATGTATGTATACAATAAGTGCATTGTACCAAATGATTATTTTAATGTAAGTACACAGTAGTTAAGGCCACCTAATATAAAAGGGGACCAAAAGAAAGAAAGAACAGTAGAGATAAGAGCAGAGAAGCGCTGAAGAGCATTAGCGTTCCCATCGAGCAGTCAGGCCACCCTCAGAGAACCTTGAGCTGTGAGTGATGAATCATGTTGTGGATTGCAGATTGCAGATGCATTCAAAAACAGCCTCATATTTTACACTGTTCAAGACAGATTAGCTCGCTCCTAAAACTGAGATCAGCCTTACGAGAGACAGAGAGAGAGAGAGAGAGAGGCCAGCATCTTTCTCTCCTCCCATTCCCACAGTTTCACCATGCGTCCATGTCATGAACAAACACATGTAAGGATGTTTCACTTGAAATCCATAAAATGAATTTCATCCATCCATATTCATTCGTACATATTTTCGTACAAGTGCTAATTAAGAAAAACATGCCGGACCAGGATATTAACACGTGCACGCCGCCCCTTCTCCACAGCACAGACCACAGAATGAAGGGACGAGAACAAGAATAGGGAGGAAATTTGCTTGAAATGTAGCTATGAGCCTGCAAAGATCTTATTACATAGATGGCCGATAAGCATCTCAACTGGAATAATACTTTGCACAAGCTGCACATTTAATTAAGCATTCATATGTGCGGAGCGACGGGGAAAAAGAGGGAGAGAGAGGAGAAGAGAGATTGCATTCATCCTCAGCCTTTGCCCTTTTCTTCCCTTTATAATCTGGGCGTTGTGAGGATGAGAGGAGGTGAAGACAGCGAGTGGGAGTTCGCCTCTTAACTTTGTGTCTTATTTAAAGCTTTACACATGTTTTTCTGTTAGCACACTCGCTGCCTCCCATTGCTGCCCCCAGGGTACTCACTTTGAGGTGTGTGTGTGTGTGTGTGTGTGTGTTGGCTTGTGGCTGTGGTCTCAACAATCCTGACATATTTGTTTTTGTCTTTGCTTGCATTCCGAAGTGGTTTTGTGATTGTTGTTGAACATTAACGTACAGGTTGTGAGTGATTCATTGGCTGAGGCCAGTAACTGTGGTTCAGTCATAAGTGTGTGTGACAATAGATGTGTACATGTGTGTGTCAGCGCTTCAGGAGTGTGTGTTAAGAGCCAGTCTCCTATTTGAAGCCACTGATAGGAAACACTTGTCTAAACAGGACAGGGAGCTGTTGCTTCTATCAATCCGGTGGCATTTAAACACACTTTAGACACTGTAAATGCTGAAGATCTGGGCTGCTAATGCAATGTTTGCAGGCTTATTTTCATGAAAAGGGTAGCATTTTTCTTAAGTTATGTTGCTATTGCCTATATAGGGTTAGTGACTCATCCCACACCATACAAATCTGAATTATTTATTGATAAGCATTTACTGTATCTAGCAATCTATCTGTAGCCTGCAAATAATTGTAATCATTGTAATTAGTTCATTGCTAATTGTATGATACTATGATTTAGTTTAGCAAGTAGTGTTCAGATATTTCTAAAAATATAATCTTGTTTTAATATCACATTTGTATAAATGTCTTAAAATGTCTGATATCAACACATAATAATAACAAAATAATGTTATAATACTATTTATTAGTACTGGGTAACAAGTAATCGTGATTAATCTTATTAGTTTTTGTTTACATAATTTATGCTTGTATACTGTGTATATATGTTATTATATATATATATATACATAAATACACACACATAGAGTAAATATTGATGGATTTATATGTATATGTTTATATTCTTATATTTTATATTATATATAAATATATTCAACATATAAACATAACATATTTTTCTTAAATATATGTATTTGTTTGTATTTATATATGCATAATAGATATACACATTATACACACATATATTATGTAAACAAAAACCTTTATTTTGGATGCGATTAATCGTGATTATCGTTTGACATTTTATAGATTTTGTGTGCAGGCAGTATTAAAACATTGTAATAAATGTATTAATCTATAGCCCAGTATGAAATAATGATTCAAAAAAGATATGTTAAAATTGCTCCTGGCAGTGTTTGGAAAGGTCATTTCAAGCGCATTGCATTGTGGGAGCAGTATGCGCTGCACATTGTGACAAATGCAGTAGGTCTTCCAGGTCTTTTGTGCATGCTTATATTTGACTGCATTATGTAATCCTGAACATATCTTCAACTTTTGTATCCTTATGTAGATAACTATTTCATTTTTAAACAAATTTTAAATATGTCTAAAAGTGCCCCTCTTATGGGTAATGAAAGGTTGATATTTTGGTTTTGGGAGTCCCCCAAAAACTGGATGACCTGTATGCAAGGTCTAAAAAACACTCATTGTCTTATAATATGCATTTATTTTACTATACTTGCTTAATGGCTCCCGAATGATTCGCTCACGATTCATTTTTCAAAACACTTCCTTTGCCGCTTTGCTTTGACGCTAATCTGCAGTGATTGATGGATTGGTCTCATTTTCATCTCATCACTCCTGCAATGCCTGATAAAGCAGTGTTTGTGAGCAGTGCTGCTTTGTGTTCAGCGTTACCAGGGAAACAGCTACCTTTTACCTACAACAGCAGCACCTAGTGACAAGAAAATGAATTTGCATTTTCATTAAGACAATATCTTAATACATGGTGTACTTTCAGGATGCAGGATGTTTTCATTCATTTAGAGCTGTGTTACACACTGCATGAAAGATTATTTTCAAAAATTCTGTATAGGGGCACTTTAAAAGTCACAGCTAGTATTGTTTGTAAAGGTCAAGTTGACCACATTGCATTATGGGATACTGTAATTCAGTGTGATCTTTTGGCAAATGTATGTAAAAGGTCATCCAGGTCCTCCATGAATACATAAAATGTATACTTGTGCAAAGTATGCATGTAAATATTTGAGAAGCAGAATGAGTGCTATACACTCTGATACGTTCTCTTCTTTCCCAGCTTTCTCATGTGTTCTGATCGGAGCCTAAAAACGCAAGCTTTTGAAAATAGGTTTGAAAGTGCAGGTTTTTGCAAGTTGTTTACACTCAGAAAACATAAAGGTACAGAAGCTGTCACTTGGGCAGTACCTTTCAAAAGTTACACCTTTGCACCTTTGAGGTTCAAATATGTACACTTTCAGTACTAAAATGTACCACCCCAATGACAGCTTTTGTACATCTATTTCTGAGACTGTAGTGTACATTGCAAAAATGCCGATTTGATTTAAATAAGCAGTGATGTCATGCACATGCATCTTACATGATCATTCGTAATGTACCATTCTTAGTTGTTTTTGTGGATCTTGAGAGACAGGGGATGGTTTTGGTTAGTGAAATAATTATTTTTTGTGATTTACCTTATAAATGGAGCTTTGACTGGGTGTGCACACACACACCTACACACACACACACACACACAGAGCAGTTAAATCTTTGAGAGGGTCAGGAATTGAGCAATAAAGAGAATTGGTGCTGCATTGTGAGAGATGAGGTCGCTCTCTTGGGGTCTTTCCTAAATGTGTGTGAACAAAGATTAAGCCCCTCACACACACACACACACACACACACACACACACATACATACACACAACACCCCATAAATTAATTTTCTTACTTGTGACCTTTCCACACATATCACAAAATAAACATCTGACAGCGCATGTTGGCATGTAGATTTACTCTTCAACATTTTTGGATATGGCGCTTTTAAGTGCAAGTATTATTTATGTATTTGTTGATTTATTATCTTACCACTTATAAATCTGTTCAAATCAACTACAGTTGTGATACGGTTCACGGCAGTTTTATGCTTTTGGGCATTTAACAGAAACATTTGCTGAAATTTTTTACAAAAGTTTTACTGCAAGTTTCAGTTTACTGTAATAGTCTCAGGTGTCAGGTGTAATATAAGATAACAAAAATGCACAATAGTAACCATTTTATTTTTTAAATAAACTGTGAATATATAATAAAATGTGATATATAAGCATTTGTAAATAGTAATGTAATGTTATACTTATATTAAATTTTGCTATAATTTCTAAATAAAAACACAAATTACATATGTTTGAAAACTATTAGCTAAAATTTGTAAGATAATTTGTGGTTTAAAGAAAAAACAGAAATAATAAAAAAAAAAAAAGAAAAGAAAAGAAAAAACAGGAAACAATAGCACAGCTGACAATTTTACATGACATGACGATTTTGTTCAGGTAATAAACAAAAAAAAACAATTATATTTATTAATAAATGAATTTATTAATTTATTAATATATATATATATGTATA
>JAUCMR010000016.1:2790377-2810143 GCA_032357425.1 Enteromius argenteus | reverse complement strand
TCTCCTATTTGATAATGTTCAGTGCTTTGCTACAATCTGTATTGTTAAAAGCGCTATATAAATAAAAGTGATTGATAAGAGAGCACAGCAGTAGCCTAATCAGAGCAGCTCCGTTGGTCAAATGTAGGTATGATGTATCTGGAAGCTGTAGCTGTTCCTCTGAAAACACAAATACGATAGACACAGATAAAAAAGACGTACAGCTGTATCTGTGAAATCAACTATGAGAAAGTCTGATAAAGTACAAGATGTTGCATTTTGTCATGGCAAAGGAATAATTATGTCTTTTTATACATGTTTATACATGCATTCCCCCGATATACCTTTACAGATACATACTGTATATAGTGTATGTATAATAGTCATCAAGGCTGAATTTATTGATAAACCAAAGTAGATTTTGTGTCATATTATTACAATTTAAAATAGTTGTTTTCTACAAACTGATTTTAGAAAATGTTGGGACGTTTTTAAAATGTGAATAAAATCAATAAGATCAAATCGTGTGATACAATATTGTATTGACAATAGAATGTAGATAACATAACAAATGTTTAAACTGATTTTTTTTTTTTTTACAATTTTACAATTTTATGTACAAAATGAGCTCATTTCAAATGTGTTGCCTGCTACAGGTCTCAAAATAGTTGGCAAAAAGGACTGAAAAGCAAGATAATTTGAAAAGATTCAGCTGGGAGAACATCTAGCAACTAATTAAGTTAATTTACATCAGGTCTGTAACATGATTAGCTATAAAAGGGATGTCTTAGAGAGCCAGATTCTCTCCAGTCTGTGAAAGAATGCATAAAAAATTGTGTATTACTTTACTTCACCAAGTACAAGGATCAACATTCCAATCAACCAATCAAATTTGAGGGATAATTTTTCTGGAAATTTCTGTTTTAGGCTTGTGATCAGGGTTAAGTGCTTCTATACCCTTGTTAATCAGCTATCATTTCCCACTGATTTTAAGCATAAATTCTGGGTATAGTGTTAGGTTCAGGGATTGGGATAAGTCTATGTTTTTGGACAGTAATGTTGATCCAGGATCATGTCTTACTTGACAAAATCACGGCAACCCTCTACTGTCACTGTCAATTAAATGCATTTAATGTGTAATGCATACTGTATGTATAGAGAGAGAATACAAGTGAAATATAATATAATATTTTTATATATTATTTAAAGTAATATTGTATAATGAGACAATCAGTTGGGTTACCCTTTACTGAAATCATGATCCAAATTTAACACCCAGGTGTTTTAAATTGAAGTTATTTATTATACATGTAATTATATTACATGTTACTGGGATTGAGGTGGAGAAAGTGATTCTCAGTATCCTTTGGCTGGATTTGTCAATACTGAGAGACCCGATTTAGAAGCTTTTTAGTAGCCCATTATATTTAACTCAAATTGAGCTTGGCAGTACGTGGACCGACATAAATTAAACTCTCACACACAAACAACCTCAAGCGCACACACACACTACTGATGGTTGGCAGTGCCAGTTTTGTGCTGGGCAGGGTTGGTAGAATCACAGTGATCGGGCATGACAAGGCATGCAGTCTTATCCCACAGCAGCATGTAGAGGAGGCTTAACATGTGTGCGTGTGGAGGACGAGTAAAGCGAAATCTCGCCGTCTGTGCTGGGATCTGTGCAGTAAGAGATGGGAATATGTTGAATGGTGAAATCTTGACTTTGGACCGATCAGTGTGGATTTAGAGTTGCTTCCTGGCAGGATGGGCTGCAGCAGAGAAACACTCCTGACAGAATAATCGCCCTGAGGCTTAACACATACACACATCCTCACATCTCATCACCGCAATGATAAGTTCAGCATAACACACACACACGCACACACACACACATTTTAGAGGCACACACATGCTCATGCCAAGGTGAGGAGGTGAGACAGAGGTGTTGTGTATTCATGTGTGTGTGTTTGTGTGTTCATCTATATGATCTCCACAACGAAAGATCTGTGGAGTCGGTGCTAATCTCATACGCGTTTATCCGTCCTCCTATCCTCTCTTTCTTCCATTTCTCTCTCCACACAGATTAATAAGACTCGGGCAGCCGTGGCTCTGACGTATGCTAATGGACCTAGTGCGATTCAGCAGATCATAAAACTCAGATATTCCTTCTTATATAAGGAGCCCAGACGTGAATGCGAGATGTTAGAGGCTTGTGTGGACTGAAGCAAAAAAAAAAAAAAAAAAAGCCATGAATTAGGATGTTTTAAAAAAAGAAGTGAAATGCAAAACACAAAGCTCTTCTAGAAATGGATCTGCCTGGATGTAGACATGCAAAAACAGGCTTCGCAGGGTGACCAGACGTCCCATTTCTTTCTTCTGTGGAACACAAAAGAAAATATTTTCTATAAAATGTCTGTATTTGTTTTTGCTGTTCATACAAAGAAAGCCAATGGGGTCCAGTGTTGTTTGGGACCCCACTTTCATCATATAGACAAAAACATCTTGTCTTCTCTTCGTGTTCCAACAAAGAAAGTCGTAGAGTTTTGGAACAATACAAGGTCAAGTAATTGATGACGGAATTCTCATTTTTGGCTAAACTGTCTTTTTAAAGTCTGTGTCCTTCAGGAATCATTTGTGGTTCAAATGGCCAAAACAACTGCATTTTTTTGGTGTAAGTATTTGGTATTTCCTTTCCATGCAGCCTGTTCTGTCACAGTTAATTTTCCGTTATCCACAGATATAAATCGGTCGATGAAGATCAAATTTAGACAGCTAAACACAAGAATGCCTAACACTAATGTGCGGAATAGCATTAGTTCTGTGTTCCAGTGGATTACTTGATCAAATGTACTGGTAAGTCTGTACTTGTAAAAAGCAAATAAACATCTACCAACACAACATATTGATTTTGTGTTATTTCATTTGTTTTATTCAAAATCTGAAGAATCTAATTAGGCTGAATGTGAGTTTTCAGGAAGATGGTATTAGATTTAAACTAAAGATATGAAATGCAAAAAACTGCAGTGTAAAACACACTTGTTTTAATAAAACTAACAATTTCAGTACTTTAGACTAAATGATTGCCCGTCACTCCAATTATTTGAGACTTGCATTATTTGGCTTTTAGTAGGCTATATGACTGTTCATTTTTTCCTTTCTCTTTTAAAGAACAACAGTAAGTAAACCTAAAAGTAGTTTTTGGAAACATTCATTATTTTTTGGATTTTCTTTTATTTTTTTTTATGTATAAGGTTTATACAATATGACAAGTTATAATTAGGTCAAATCATGTGGTATGTTATTCATGGATTACATTGTTTGAAACAGTGATTAGAGTCTACAAAAGTATTTTGATATGTGGGGGTTGGTACAATTGTCCTGATTGTAATATCAATGAAGAAATCAAACAGTATCAACCAATATATACATATATATATATAAATGGGTAGTTAATGTATCAGTATATCCTATGTTGTGACAGAAATGTAAAAAAAAAAAAAAAAAAAAAATTAAGATAAACCTCTCGCATGCTATTTGTAACTCTAAGAATGAAGATACATTTTTCACGTTATTTGTTGTATCTGTGTGTTAAGTGTTTTTTTTTTTTTTTCATTTTTGCCGTCACACCATGGACACAGTCCAATTTTTATTTGTCAACTCTCTCTCTCTCTCTCTATATATATATATATATAGAGAGAGAGAGAGAGAGAGGGAGAATATTGATGAATCAAAACAAGGACAAACCCTTTAATATGTCTTGACCCAGGCTTCCTGTTTTAAAACACAAGAAAACTGATCCATTGTGGAGTTATTTAATGGGGTCTTTAAAAAATCTGTTCACCCTAACACACACACACACACACAGATGCTGTTGTGCCCCTTCCCGCTGTTCAGTAGCTTATTGTATGGTGGTTTTCTGTGCAAGAGCTGCTGGGTAACTGGAGACACTGCTCTCTCTTACGCTCTCTTTCTGTGTTTTTTGCGGGCTTTTACAGGTGCTCTGATTAGATTTGATGAGCCATTTGAATGTGCTGAGCACAGCCGGGCTCCTCCTGTTTCTGTCTGATAAGAAGCAGAGGTTGCTTTCAGAAGGCGGCATTTCCGCGACATTAGCCCCGCAGCGCTAATGGGCTCTGTCAATGCAACAACAGGTGTTTATGCAGGGACGATCATTTCACTATTGCTCTCTCAGAGAGGTGTGGTATCAGCTGACCTTGATTTATAAACTGAGAGATGGTGGGATGGAGATGGAGTCATGGTAATGGAGGAAGAGGTGTGCAGACACATTTTAAGCTTCAAACATGCAATTCACTACTATTTAAAGGTATTGGTTTTTATTGATTGACTGATTGATTGAAATTAAATTTTATTCAGCAAGGATGCATTCAGTTGATTAAAAGTAACATTGCTATGAAGGATGCATATTTTTGGATTTGAATGAATGCGGTCACCATCAAAAAATGCTGGAAAAGTATTTTGTGGTTTCCACAGAAAAAAAAAAAAAAAAAAAAGCTAAAACCAAATAAGCATATGGATGATTTCCGAATGATTTTTGAAGGGTCATGTGACACTTAGCTCTGGATTAATAATGTTGAGACTTCCTTTTTAGAATATATAAAAATATAACATTTTTAATTGTAAAAATATTTCTGTGTTGCACTTTATTGTAGATCAAATAAATGCAGCCTTACTATGCATAAGAGACTTCAAAAATCTTAATAATATATCCAAAGTTTAATATGCAGAGACAGACTAACAATTAGCTATTGCTGTGGCTACAAGGCACTCATAAAATTGATCGCTTTATTAATAGTTTGTTGAAATGCCATTGAGAGCACAAACCTATCATTCACAAACATGAATCTATCTGCTCACATGTGGGTTTACTGTATCAAAATGTCCTTTTCATAGTCACTACCAAGATACATTTAATTAATATGATTGATTTAACAATAAAATTATTTATTTTTTTATTGTTTTGCTATATGCCGACATACAGTTATTTCCTCTCACCCAGAAGCAAAATGTAAATGCTTGCTAACCATAGGATCCATTCTTTGTGATGTTCTCCTGTGCAACTTTTGTAATCACTAGCTCTTTGTCTTCGGTTTGGAGTATCACCGCAAGGGTTGCCAACATCAGAAGAAAAATATGGGACGATCATGCTTCTTCATAGGGAAATAAGGAACAATCACACTTACACAAAACTGATTTGCTGAAGTTTAAACATGGTTGGTAAAGGGGGATGGAGAAAATACTGGTTAATTCTCAATTTAGAGTTTGCTATTCATACGGTCTAGGTCAGGGGTGTCAAACTCAATTCCTGGAGGGCCGGAGCCCTGCAGAGTTTAGGTGCAACCCTAATTAAACACACCTGATACAACTAATCAAGTTATTCAGGCTTAATTCAAAACTGCGTAGTATGTTTGTTGGAACTAAACTCTCCAGTAACTGAGTTTGCTCTAGATGGGCATTTGCCTGCATATATGGATAAACTTCTGATGCCTAAAATATGCATTACACGGAACGGTTGGCAACCCTAGTCACAGCCTTGACAAGAATCTATGCTAAGCACAGGTCGAGAGAGATGCAGTTTGCAAATGTTTTTGTTAAAGTGCCCCTATTATGGATTATGAAACGTTCATATTTTGGTTTTGGGAGTCCCCCAACAACAGGTTGACATGCATATAAGGACGAAAACACTTTCATTTTCTTATAATATTCATTTATTTTTTACCTTACTTGCTCAACAACTCTTAAACGATTCGTTCAACAATTAATTTTTCCAAACCCCTCCTTTGCGTGACACTAATCTGCATTTTTATAACAATTTTTTCCACTCCAAAGTGGCAAAGAATAAATTTACATTTTCATTTAGACCAACCTGCAAAAAGTTGTTGTGCTCAACATGAAATACATTTGTTTTAAAATTACTCATTTTAATGATTCAGAGTTGACTCTTTCTTTTGAGAGACAATAACTTTATACACAGTGCACTTAAAATTTTGCAGGATGTGAGCTGTTATACACTGCACGAAAGGTGATTTTCAGTGATCTTTCTCTACCACCAAGGCTGACTAACAATGCTTAATTTTGCAATTCTATTTTGTGATGCAAGTCACAAATCTTTAAGCTACTGTTTGTCTAAGAATCCTCCCGTTTGCTATCAAATCTTTTCTTTATCAATATCTCCTGTCCTAGTAGCAATTTCTCATCCTTTTTTTTTTTTTTCTCCAGGGAAAGACTTTCCAGCGCGCACACACACACACACACACACACACTCACAGCATGACCTTTGCTCCCTGGCAAAGCTGCTAATAAGCTTAAATTAGTGTCTAACAACTTGGAAACATCAAGTGCTTGACTGCTCAACAATAATGACATCTGCTTCACGCAATTCAATTAGTGCCACAAACACCAGCAAAAAGGTCTTCAGAGATAGAGGGAAAGAGAGAAAGAGAGAACGACAGCGAGAGCGAGCCTCAAGGGCCTTGTTTGTTAGTGCATTTGTGTCCATGTGTGTGCGTGTTTGCCATTGTGTTACCTACTGCTTCGGCTGGAAACTGTCACTGTCTGCGTCTAATCAGATTGTGAAGGCACCAGTGGCTAATGCAGACCGCTGCCATCAAGTTGCCCATTTAAAGCACAAATGATCTGATTGCTGGAGTTTATTAGAAAATGGAGAGGCGAGGCCCCCAGCCTCTCTCTCTTCCTTTCTCTCTGTTTATCTCTCTCTTTCTCTCTCCTCCCTCTTTCTCTGAGAGAGAAGGGAAGTTATACGGCCTTTACCTATTTAGCTCCATTATCAGTACTTTAGGTTAGAGATGTTTTAATGTTTTAATGTGATTTCGGTCCATTGGCGGAAGTGCCTGATCACTTCCTCCCAGTCTGATTAAAGGCACATGCACAGATCAGGTAGCGTCACCACTGTGAACTCCACACAAAGATGGTATAACAGAGTAAAAACGGAAAACACGAGCATGTCATTTTTATTTTATTAGAGTTCTTCCCACAGGACATGGTCTTTGATCAAATGTCAAATTCTGCCTCATAATAATCTTGAAGATGCTAGAGGCAGACAGTTTCATATTTTACTAAACAAAATCATTTGAATAATTAAAACAGATCAGTTATTTTATTTATACATTTTGAGAGCAGAAAGGAAATTAAAGGAAAAATAGGAAGATAGGACTCTAAGTTTTTCTTTAAATTTTTGGATTGTGTTCTTGGTTTTCAGTCACGTGACTGGCTCAGAGACTGCATGGGAATACATGCGGCACAACCCTAGTAAAAAATAAATATGCTAAAATTTATACTAAGTGCACTAAAAATACACATTTATGCACTTAATAAAAAAAAAACCACTACAATTGCAATTTGGTCTCCTAAATTTAGACCAACTAATTTTGTTCTTAATGCACTTCAGTTGTGCTGAAGAGTATATTGAACTAAAATATATATATTGAAATAAATTAGATGAAATGTGCTAAAGTGGAATTATTGCAAACATACTTTAGGCACACTTTTAAATATCTTGCATTTAAAGACTGATATTATTCAAAGATCATACAATCCTCATCAATAGTGACATTAGGCTTAATATTAATGTGCATTGTGCACAAGTAGTACTCGAAACAGAGCAATATGATATTATAAAACTTTGTCTTGCATTAAAGCAGGTTCATTAACAATTACAAAACTATCACATTGACAAAAGACTGAAAAGACTTTTGATTATTTTTCAGTAATTTTAGTAAGTCTCGAGCGATACTGTATGTCAGTAGATATATTAACAAATTTTAATACTTATACATAACATAAAATTATGTATTTTAAATATATATTACTTTTTTACTAGGAAAGCCTGTAAATTTTTTTTCTTACCACAAATATTTAGATCACCTCTCAAAAGAATAAAACAAAGATATGTGATCAAAATAAAGGTTTTGCAATGTTTGGCTTTTTTCCATCAAAAATAATTTGTAATCCAATAATTTGGAACAGCGCGCTTATAATTTCCCTACCGCCTGATAGAGTTTGCTGATATGTCAAGCTAAATGTATTTGCATATAACTTTTCACAATCCATACAGTGTCAAAGCTTAGTATCAAATAGTATCAAACAGTTTGATAGAAAGTCACACTGTTATGTCTGTAAGAACCTAGTGCTTTACAGTAGAGTCAATTTTAGGGCTAGACAATCTAACTACATTGTAACTCTAACTATATTGTATGTATAGTGTTTTCTAGCTTTAAGATATTTAAATATTAGTCAGTTTGTTAGAGTGAGTAAACATTTCTCAAAAAATAATGATCAGTAGTCAAAAATGTAAATTCTGAAAAGGTCTAATCAATACATAGCTCAATACATAGTTCTCAAAGCATCAATGGGACTACAAATGGTTGACTTAAATTAACCATTAGTAATCAGATAAAAGTTCTGCATCTTAATTCTATTCTGAATGATTTGAGCTGTGCCCTTCACTTTACAGACATGACTCTTTGGTGTCTGAATGAAAAGTCTATGATATACTTTGTTCAAAATTTCTCAATGGTACTGTAAACCACCACCCTTTTTTCCGTCAAAAACAGCTCTGTTCATAGCAAGCCATTTCGCTGCCTGTTCCTTTAAATGCTAATGAGCTCGGTTAATCCCGCCCCTCTCTTTCATGGAGGAAGGCGCGAGGACAGGCTGAACGGGCGGAGGAGGGATGCACAAAAGGCAAGGTGCGGAAGGAAGGGAAACAGGGTTTTTTATAGTAGGTAGGAGGAATTTGATTGGGCAGGTGTAATGAGGAGATTGATTAGGTGATGCGGAGCCAGCCGTGACTAATTCGTCCAGCGCTCCTCCCGAAACTGGTTATTTGCAAAACGTCACTTAATAAAGCATTATTTTCAGACAATTACTTAAAGAAATCACGTTATGACTTGCTGGGAGATTTGAAAACTGATGCTTTTAAAAGTTAGCACCACACATTTCCAGCTTCATATCTATGTGTTTTCATAGACTGTCGGTTTGTTCGGTAGCTCACGGAATACAGAGATGTCTTTGAGAGAGGAGTAGCTCTGGTCTGAATCGTGTGTAACCACGGTTTGACAAAACAGTTAAAATCTGCATAAAAGGAAGTTGAAACGACACGGTTGCATCGACAAATGTGTTTTTATATCAGTTTTGCATTTGTTAACACTCTCTGGTATGTTTAGGGTTGGATTTGGTATAGGGCATATTTCCAACATGATTAAGCTTTCACTTTTAGCAACAGTCCCCAGATATTTTAATTCTGAACCGTCGCAATACAAAACTACATCAACGTAATGCAAGGGTTCACGTATTGTACCTGTGTTTTAGCAACATGTGTTCTGTACAGAACTACGTCACTCTTTCAAGAATCTGTGAATGACTTTAATTTGGAAAGGGGTTATGATTTTTTTGGGATTAAAATAATAATAATAATAATAATAATAAAAACACTAGTAGTTGTGTAGGCACACTGATAAAATTTAGTTCAAACTACATAAAGGGAATTTTACACTCAATGACCCCTTCAAAAACAAACAGGTCAGCCCAATCCGGATGCGAAAAAGGAATGTAAAAGTCATGTAATGCATTACTTTTCATAAAAAGTAAAAAAATAACATTATTAGTTACTATTTAAGGAGCAAGGCAATATGGTAATACATTACTTTTAAAAGTAACTTTCCCCAACACTGTTACAATGCAATTCGAAAACAGATGCTATGCACATAGGACTTAACAACTCTTACTTGCAAAAACATCAATCACCATGGGACTGAGAACTACACATTTGGAAAAATGTTAGCTCACTCCAACATGGCAGCTTTTTGCAGGGAATATCAAGCTGGAGTGTGAGTGAGAGACTCTGTGTGTGTGTATTTGTCATGACCTTGAAGAGATCTTGGAACAATGAGCACCTTTATTCCCGGCAGATCGCCGCTAACACCACATCATCACGATGCCAGGTGGAGTAATGAAGTGTTTTCTTTGGAAGCGAATAAAAGGCCCACAGCTATTTTTGTAATCCGTGTCACGCCGCATCATTGTGAGGAAAATGAAAAAAAAACATTGAGTTTGTTTGCTTGTTTGTGGAAACTTTTTTTAGCAAATTGATTGAAATAGAACATTTAAATGACCAGAATTTCATATTTAGAGCTGCTATGGGTTAAGCTGGTCAGGTGTTTGCTGTGATAAAGTTTACCCATAATGCACCAGTGAATGTGTAAAACCTACTGTGTTTTTCTTGTTTTTTTATTCTCATCAGTCATTTATGTGTGCACACATTTGTTGATGTTGATATATCTGTGTGTGTATATAAGTACTGTCCCTTTATAACTACCCATCAGCCCCCTCAGCCCACCTACTGATCTTTATCATCCCCCTGATTTTATTTTGCAGTCTCGGCTAATCAGAGTCCAACATCTGGGCTGTTACCATGGTTACAGGACAGCCAGGGTGTGCAAGAGAATGGAAGGCAATCGACAGCCGTGTCCCCAGAGAGAGAATGATGGAGAAGGAAAGTGCAACTGATGGACAAAGAGGTTAAACTACATACACACACATAAACAAACATTTACCTAGCTATCCAGCTTCACGTAGACTTGCATTATTTTTGTATCAAGCTAACTAAAATTAAATAATTAAAAATAAATAAATAAACATGCCTGAGGTGTAACCTCTGCAAAATTATGTTAGGTTGGTAGGTTAAAGTAAGATGGCCAGTAGTGATGCTAAAAGTACGTTCAGTTTTATCTGAAACAGATGAACATGAATATGGTGATGGTTTATTTACACTGTAAAAAATAAAAAAATGTTGACAATTTAAAATTGAAACTCGCAGCAAAGCTTTATTGAGTTTACTCAACTTTAAACCAAGTTGCTCCATTAAAATTCTATTAAATTAGCAAACAGCAAAACAATTAATCCTATAACAGTAACTGTATATTTTATTCATGCTGCAATGCGTGCTGGGAACTTACAAAGCCTTAACATGTCAGCAACATGAAATTATTTGTTCAGACAACTGTGTTTGACTAGTTGGGACGACATTTGGGGTAATTGTGTTGGTCTGACAAGGGTTTTTATGTAGTTTAAAGAAGACAGCATTTAATAAATTGGGAAATTGTTTTCTATTTTTTACAGTGTACATGATTTACAAAATTAAAGTTTGGAAATTAAAGTGCAAAGCCACCAGTGCTAAGGTCATCCATTCATTAGATAGAAATGCTCAAGCAGGAAAAGACAGGAAGTTCGAAAGCAGCCTAATCATGGAGAGTTTTTGTAGTGCTATTGTTATTGTTTTACCGATTTTCTGTTATCACCTACTAACACGAAATGAATCTGGTGGAGAGAGAGCATGCTCTTAAGCTCTTATATGTGGCACACTGACAGTGGCACTGCGCAGGAGATGTACTAGGTATAAAGCAAAAGTGAAACTTAACAAAAGTAGTGCGGATAGGAAAGCGATTGCAGGCTTTCGCGTGTGTCTCATTTTGGCTAGCAAATATAGCGAACACAACACTTTCCCATAAGGCAACTCCAACTACGGGAGCCTGTTAACTCAAAAGGCGCAGTGCTTTCTGGAATTGGATCGGATCGAGGTCAGATTATATTCACACCTAAAGAGTGTGATTGCTGTATTCACATCTGCCTAAAAGGTCAACACCAAAGGGGGAAACGAACTTGAGTTCATTTCAATCAAACCAAACAAGACAGGTGTGAGTACATCCCAAGATAATATGAGGTCATAATTTAAAATGAGCAAGAATGTGTTTATTAATCTATCCCTGGAAACTGCAGTGAATTATGAAGATACGTTTTTGCAGTTTTGCAAAAATGTAGGTAGAGCTACGTTTTTCCAATGATTTTATTTTTCAATTGAGGAAAACTCCGGAGAGATGTTTTGTCACATTTAGCTTCACTTCCAGAGACAACTTTGGCCCCAAAGTACATCCACACACATGATGACCTGTAACTTGGGTTACCTCATTCCTCTTGAGTCCAGCACAACACCCACACAACACACACCCATGGGAAAGGGTGCGGTAGGTCAGACATGTGTGTTTTGTGCTTTTATGTGTCCGACGGGGAATAGATGCTCTTTGCTCAGCATGGGTCACTAAAATGTCTGTAAACACACGTGATGATCAAAACAAGTGCAAACAGTAGTTTTCAAATGTATTAATGATCAAGGATACAGAATGTAAATGTTATGCATTATAATACACGCTAACATGTTTGAGATAGAGGTCTCAATTGTACAGCAGTAACACTTTAATGACCAAGACTAAGATGAGAAAATCAGATATGTATTGGCTTATATGGTCATGTGAACTAGTGGTTAAAGGTCTGATCTGATGGCGGAAAAGGTATAAGTGTTGTCTTATACAATAGCTTTACATATTCTTGTGGAAACGTGTCTTGTGGAATCACTGAATCAACTTAAATACAGTTGTATGAGTCACAAACTGCACATTTTTAGTCATCATTGCTATGTTAAATAGCTTAGTGACTGCTGGGTAAACCCCCTTTACACTGTTTCTGAGAGTTTGTATGCATATGCTCCCACACTCGTAGTGTACTTTAAATATTAAAAGAATATATTTTTCCCCAAAAACTGTATTTACAGGTAACATAATATTTATGAAGTAAGTGGCCACTCAAGTGTACTCCAAGAGAGTCAAATGTCTATGTTTTACACTCAAGTAATGTCAAATTAAGTTTTAAGTTTGTTACAATTATAATAATATTTAACAGAGAGTTAACCTACAATTAGTTTTATGCATTGACTAACACACAAAAGAATATATAAAGTGCTTTATTATAGTTTTACATTTTACGTTTATCTTACACTTTGGTGTAATTTACTTTATATTACTGTACTTTAAGTAAAGTAATGCTCACTAAAGTACTTTTTGAAAATCATACTTCACAAAAGCTCTTTTCAAAAGAACTGCACATTATGGTCAGATGCAAGTAATATCAATTTGATATACAATACAGTGCTATTGTATGTAGCCTAATAATGTTGTCTTAAAATTGGCCATGCTGCAATGTAACTTGGTGGAAATGTAAGTAACAGTGTTGTGACACATCATACAGTGCTCTTTCACAACAAATACACCGTCACTCTCCTGGACTGTACCCTTAACCTGCATATCTTTTCCTCTATGCTCACACGCACATATATACAGAGAGAGAAGAGAGAGTTAATAAGGTCCATTACACTTTGCTCCCCCAGGCAACCAAAAACCTCATTTAACCAGGTCTGTTTGGCCAAGACAGGAAGCTCAACCCCCCCTTCATAACTACATTAAACTGAGCTAACGGATGAGCCCTAGGACAGGAGACTGGGGTCCCACCATTTCACAACGAACTGATCCAAAGAGAGAGAGAGAGAGAGAGAGAGAGAGAGAGAGAGTGAGGGGGAAAGAAAGAAAGAGAGAGAGAACGGTGAGGTTGGGAGGCAGAAAACGTCCGACTGTAAAATCTAATCTCTTTTAAAAGCTGAGGACACGATCCAATTTCGTCAATTTCCATGTCGTATGGGGTCTGAGAGCAGGTAGTGTGTAAATGATGTTGTGTGGGTCCAGACTTGTTGCTATCACTGCAGGGTGATGGAGTTACGGCTATCAGAGTCGCATCTCTTTCATGGTGCCTCTCTGTCTGATTTGGGGATGTTATTTATACCAATAAGCACATGAACGGGAACCTCATTACTGCCATCAATCATGTATCCCACAGGCCTCAAATATAGAGAGAGTGTTAAGGTCACACTGAAAGACCAGTGTCATGAACCAAAATATCAGTTTTGATATATTTCACAATTAAAAAGTATAATGAATTATAAAGTTAAGTATTTAACCATTTAATTAGAGGTGCTTGTGAATCTCTCATACTAAGGTACCTTTATTTGGACAGTCCACTTTAGACATTCTACTAACAGTAAGTATCTTTGCCACTACATGTCAACTAGCAGTCATTAGAGTATTAGTAGACTGTCTGCTTTATAACTTCATCCCGAACTAAGATGAGTGACAGCTTTTTAGTGATTGTAAATCACCTGAAATTCCTTGCCCTGAAAAACATTAAATAATATTAAATAATATTAAAAAATATTAAATATCAGCTGTTAAATCTTGCAGGATGTTAAAATTGTTTTGAATTCATGACATATTAAATTAATCTTTGTTAATCAAAACTTTATACCTGCAAATAATACTTTTGTGTGAAAAGGAGTAAGAGTACATTTCAACTGAAAACTGCAGCAATTCGTATGTAGAGGTATATTTTCACAGTTTTGCAGGAATGTAGATAAATATTTCCAATAAGCCCATATTGCAGTTGCCAGTGTACTATTTGTGCCTATGTAATTTCAGCAAAATGTCATTAATTATAAAGAATATTTAGCCATAAGAAGAGAGAGAGAGAGAGGATGCAGGATTGGAATGACTGTGGTTTTAAAAAAAATTTAGGAAAATTGGACAGAGATATTAAAGAGGAGGCATAAGGGAGGGACAGAGAGAAGACAAGTTTAAATGGAGTCCTAACAATACCAGTGTTTGATGTTACTGCAACTGTAACTCACACCACAATAAAATAAAGCTGTGTCTCATTTCCACTTCCTCTTGTCTTCTTTTTAGCCATGTACCTCAATCAATACGTCCACAGACAAACGATCACACATCCCTCCTCTCATTTGGGTCACCCACCCTCAGCAGAGAGGCCAAAAGACAGCTACTCTTAAACCTCCTGCAACCTATCCTCCATCTGCACATTGTTAACGGTGCGAGGTATTGTTTGCTTTCTTGTAAGCTGCTCCCTTTGGCTCAACAATGGCACATTCATGTGACCAGGGCATCATGCACAGCTTACAAATGCCCAGAGAAAGAAAAGAGCACTTTCTTTTCTTCCACAGAGGAAGATGCCATTGTTGAGGCCATTCTTTAAACACCACAAAGCGATCAATAAGCATTCAACAGGTTACGTAAAACCGCCCGACTTCCAGCCCACCATACCGACCAAAAGGAATCCTATCCCATAATGCCCTGTGTCTGTTCTTTCTTATTGTTTTTATTGCTGACGTTTACTCACTATTTTTCTCTTATTTCCACTCTAGAGATATGCCTGGTATTTTCTGTATAGTATGTATTGTTTTAACAGTAATAATAATAATAATAATAATAATAAAAACAAGGTGTTTTAAATACGTCATTGTTTTTTATATACATGCAAACACAACATGTGTATATATGTATATACATATATACCAAAGAATGTGAGGACGCTTAATCATCACTGTTATTGGTGCATTTGAATGCATACACTTTTGTAGACACACAACAACAGGACCGTTAGTACAAAACCCAAGGGACGGAGAAAAGGGGTGTGAGCTTGTGATGGGTTACTGGCTCTTTATTGAGTACTACATTCAAAAAAACAAAAAAACAAAAATCTGGTGAGGTGTTTTTATCCACTTTTACCTTATACTTTTACCTTTTACCTAATAATTGTTGCAGCAATTACAGTTCTGGGTAATGATTAATCACATACAAAATAAAAGTTTTTGTGAATATAATATTTACTATTATGTAAACACACGAACACACACATATATATACTTAAAATATATTTACATGTATATATTTAAATTAATGTAATTACATAAATATATTAAATATATAAACATAATATATTTTTCTAAAATATATACATGCAACTGTGTGGATGTATATATACACATAATAAATATGCAAAGTACACACTCAAATATATTATGTACACAAAAACTTTTATTTTGGATGCAATTAATCATGATTAATTATTGCCCAGCACTAATATATATATATATATATATATATATATATAAAATATACAATATATATACATGTAAAACTAACAACTAGTGAGACAAATCGACTTCATTACCTGAAACCAACGTTCAAAACAACAAGGTTTTTACTTTTTATTGTATTTAAATATTTTAAGATTAATTACCATCTATTGCATGGTACAGTGTGTCTGTGTTACAACGAAGACCGTCAATTTTGTAGTTAAAGCACTTTATTTTCTGTTCATTTATTTATTTACTTCTGACATGGTCTTAACAGTTTTTATGAGATTCATCAGGAAAGTTTGAAAGAATCCATATATTTATAACTCTTCCACTGACTTTACAATAGCAGTACCTCTCCTTAAGGATCCAGGTGTGTTTGTAGCTGTTATAACACTTCTTAAAAGAGATGTAGCGAGAGCAAGAGAAAGAGGTCAGAAAGATAGAGGGCAGGAGCTTGAAAGAGAAAGGGGAAAGATGTAGAGATTACAGAATGAAGTGTGTAGAAAGAAAGGGAGAAGAGGCGGAGAGTGTCCGAGTGTGTTTGTACAGCAGTCACACGTCCCCTCAGGCATTGTACTGATGAAGATGGACATGGGGCGGGAATGACTTAGGCTGCAGGTAATTGTGTTAGTATTTCTAGCTCGGCCAATAGGCATCAATAGATCAATTTCAGCAATCTCAGCCGATCCAGCATGACTGATCTGAGCTAAAGTTGTCTGCAAATGGAGAAAGACACTTTAGAATGGATGCATCACTGTCTCTATGACTGTCACAGTTTAAATAATGATATTACCTATAAAATGCTGCAATGTTACAATTTCTTTTTAATTGGATAAATTATTTTCATTAAGAAATGAGAAATTGCTACACTAAACATGTTAATTTTTACAATAAACCTGTAAAACTGTTAACTGTAAGTTATTTTATACAGTTTGTAAAATTAAAAATGATATTGAAAAAATAGGAGAATACATGTCATTTTACCGCAAAATAGTCAAATTAGTTGTAATTTACTGTAATACTCAGAAAAAAGTCCCTGCATGAGTACCACCCTCTTTCTTTTATTTTATCTTTGTTTTGTGTCAAGTCAAGTCATGATTATTTATGTAGTGCTTTTAACACTAAATATTGTGTCAAAGCACTTTACTAACATACTACTTTCCTATTATTTACTGTAATATGAAATGACGAGATTAAACACTCAATTTTCAGTTAAAGACATTTCATTGTTGAGTTCTGTGATGTCATCTTGCAGCTCAGTTTAATTTAATTGTTGTGTTATAGTGTTTTGTGTGTAAGTGTCTTTACATGTTATTATTAATCATTTATACAAAGAGATAACTTTTATTTATTTATTTATTTTACTTTTTTACAGTAGACCTATAGAAGCT
Source organism: Enteromius argenteus (assembly GCA_032357425.1). Lineage (NCBI taxonomy): Eukaryota > Metazoa > Chordata > Actinopteri > Cypriniformes > Cyprinidae > Enteromius > Enteromius argenteus. The sequence goes on along the minus strand of JAUCMR010000016.1, from coordinate 2,792,923 downwards.
TACTTCCAGATGAAGGGACTCTTGAATAGATAAGAGAGACAGACAAGTGAACAACAGAGATGCAGAGCAGGTAGAGACAGACTGGTAGAGGAGGGAAGGAGAGAGAGTATGTTGCGGTAAATGACAGGTTGGAGCGGGACACTGATAACCTTCCTGGGTAAAAGCTTCCTCTCCTTCCTCTGGCATTTCGTCAGACCTTCCAATTACATTGACAGGCCGTCCCAACATCCAGCATCTGATGTCCCCTCGATAAACGCAATTATTAATTAACCAGCACAATTAAATCTGCCATGATGGACGGGATACAGGACAATTAGAGCAGGCAGAGCTGACTGATGTAATCATGGTTACAGTGAGTCAGCAGACACACACACACACACTCACACACCAGTCACATTTACAGTATTTGGTTGAACTTTTGAAAACAAAATGTTCCCCATTTTCCTCCCCAGTTCTCATCATTTTTGTGTGTTTTGCTTTGTTTTGTTTGGTGTTGCATTGCATTCTGCTTTATTTAGTTTTGTGTGTGTTTTCTTTTTTTTGTAGAATGGTTGACTTGTTGTTTTATGTGTGTTTAGTTTTGATGTTTTGGTTTTGTATTGCATTTTGTTTTGTTTAATTGTGCAGTTTTTATTTGTCCTGTGTAGTTGTGTTTTGTTTGTTTGTTAGTTTGCATTTAGTTTAGCTTTAGTTTTTATCATTTATATTGTTTTGGCACTGCGTTGCGTTGCGTTTAGTTTTGTTTAGTTATGATGTGTTGTTTTTTTGTGTTGCTTATTTAAGTTATATAATTGGTCCTATAAAAGCTGGCTTATTTATTTATTCATTTATTTGTTGAGACACATTTATTTGTTTGTTTGATTGCTACTTTCATGTCTAGGTCAAATTTCATTATGGGGTGTATATGACACAGACATGTTTTGATGTACGATTTGCCCATTTGTAACATGCGAAACCAAGGACTCATGTATAAATCAAATGTGTGTTGGTGTGGGAATGTGCAGTGATTATTCGTATAGACACTGAGCTTGGCTTGGCTGGGGGGTTGTCCTGGGGGGATAGTGTGGCATCAGATAAGGACAGTTCTCAGAACAGGGCATTATTGACACTTTTGTATTACAATAAGAATGATGGGCTTGGATGGCTCAGAGGTTGAAGGGCTCCGTGAGGATGGGTGAGTTTATATTTGTGAGCACTGAGGTGACTGTGCCCCCAAAACACAGCCGTGATGCTGAGACTCCCCATCGAGCATGACAGGTAGACCCCTGGGAATTGTGGGAAACTGACTGAAATAGAATGCTTTAACACTGCCATTAAATGAATGAACTAGCAATAATTAATGAAAGACATGGGAATGATTTGGAAATGCCCTCTAGGGGATGTTAAGGTGTTTTTTATAGGGCCTAATGCAGGGGAATGGGGTGACAAGGTACTACAGGATGAGTCCTCCTGGGTATATATGAGAATGGGAAAGAGAAGAAGCCCCCATTCCCAGAATAAAATAATATCAATATTCCGAGTTTTAGCATATATTTAATTTTGATTGTTTGATTGGCGAGACACAGTTTAGAGAATGGAAGTGGGAATGTGTGAATGGAAGTACTGCTTGTTTCACACAGGCAAACAAAATGATACACATCAGGTCATTGTTTAGACTGACCACTGGCCACCTGAATGCTTATGCTACTATATAACATTACCTAAAACTGAACCAGCAACCTTTGCAGCACTCTTTGTATACTCTGTTCAGTACACATTTACAGATATTATTGAGGTTTATTATTTATTATTTCAAAACATTAGTTCAGTTCAGCTATGCATGAAATTTGCAACAGTCTTTGACAGTCTCAATTTAAATCTCTTTAGCTACTCTATAGCTGGTTTAGCAATAAATAGCAATAAAGTTAAAAAAACAAAAAAAGTTAAATACTGGTTTAAGAACACTGGCTCTAAAATGCTAACATTTTACATTAATACATCATTAACTATACAATACCTTTATAACATTTATGAATAAATAAAAATAAAAAAATCTAACATCTAAATCACAAAGAGGTCAGATGTTACTTGTCACTGCATCGTTAGCACAGGTGTTGCTCAGAGTGTGTTTACCTTCATGCGGTCTGCTCTTCAGCACAACAAAAACACTGGAAGAGCTTTCCATTCACAAAAGTAAATAAATAAATAAACAACTAGTAAGAAGTAAGCAAGTAGTAACACGTTCACTGCCTTCTTCATTAACCATTAACTAATAAATGAATGACTGAATGAATAAATAAATACATTTTAGCACTTAGCGGGCCGGATTTACCTTTTTTTGTGACATAGGTAAAACAAAATTTTGGGCCCCCCTTCTGTATTACAGTTTTTCTCGATTGCTAAAACACTATAACCAAGCTTTTAAACTAACATTTCAAAACCGTAACGCTATTTTCCCTAAACTATAAACACTATTCTCTGCTTTGACATATGAGTCAAATTTGGTGAACTGTTAGTGCAAAACTCTACACACAAATCCCTACATTTTTCAGTGCTTACACCATGTG
>JAUCMR010000016.1:2755816-2790277 GCA_032357425.1 Enteromius argenteus | reverse complement strand
TGGATTTGTGTTTACTGTTTTGATAATACGAGGCATAGTTTCAAGAAATGTGTTTAAGCAATCGAGAAAAACTGTAAGCACTTGCGTTCAGTCAATAAAAATTGAATGTAGTTCTTAATTCGTTTGAGAACAGAGTGCGTGTTTGTACTGTACGACTGTGAGAGAGAGGGAGAAAGAAAGCGTGATTTCCATATATAAAAAATATGGAAGACATGGAGATGGTTTATCATTTTTACCGTATTGTTCGTTATATTTATTTACTCAATATCTTCTGGGGGTTTTGGTTCTTTTACTGTTGTAGATATATAGTATAATAAACCTATTATAAATCTCTTCATTGTGTTTGAGCCCCCCCTGGACAAGCAAGCATAGGCACGTGCCTAGAATGCCTGTGCATAAATCCGGCCCTGGTTGTAGGTTATTGCTGCCGCTGCTACAAGCAAGTACTGGAACTTGCTACTGCCAGTGCATACGGTGATATGGTGCTGTGAGTATTCAGGACATACTGCTGATGCACAAATAGCATATAAAATAACCCACATCATATCTATAAAGGTGAAGCTGGGGAAGGAAAAGAGTTTCAGAAATACTAAAGTAGATACTAACCAGCTATTTAGATGTAAAGCAGTAAGCTTAATGGCTACATATGAAATATGAACCATTCCCTCTTTCGTTTTTTTTTTTTTTTTCAGCCATCTCTATATTTCTGTCATATCTCAGCTCAGCTAATCTCCATCCAGTGCTCTCTCCTCCTCATCATGAGTAGACATGCCCCTTACTGCTGATTGGCTACAAGTTTGTTTTGGTACTCGGTCCGACTCAGTTTTCTAGAGCGTTACCCCACCTTTAAATGCAGTTAGCTGAACTTTTGAGTGTTTTTTATTTTTATTTTTTTTAATGTAAGGGTTAGGGTTAGGTTAATGGTTTTTTTTTTGCAGATCTTCATATATTATTTCCCTAATTGATCATATTGCAAAAATAAAATTACAAATGAGGACAATGGAGGAAATCAAAATCAACAAAAGAGCAATGATATGCAAGTGCTATAACAGATCTCTTTTGCAATGAAAAGAAGATTATGGAGGAGAATATTTGCCTTCTATACCTTCGTAACTCCTCCCCCAACATCCCGCTGCCCTGGATGTTGCTCTCTCATTGGCGGTAGGTAATCGCTGATGTTATTCAGTCAGAACACATTTCACATGGCATGATTTTGAATCGCCGACAAGTCCAGATATTTGGCATGCTAAATTATATATCACGTCTTTGATTCACACTCGCATGAACTATATATACCTTTAAGCTTTGAAGTACACTACAAGTGCACATTTACAATATTATAATTATACATTTCTTTTTCACAATGGACCTGATGCGTCAACTAATGTTAACAAACTGATCAGTACTGTATTCTTTTCTTTTTTTTTATTCAAATAGAAAAGTGAAGAAACAGGCAGAAAACTTACAATTTTTATAAATGATAAATTACAATTTAAAGGTAGCAGAAGCTACAGTAAACGACGCCAGTAAACCGAAAAGTTTTTTACATGTATAAACTACACAGACTATCTTTCTTAGGGCAAATGTACAAACATATACACAAAAAAATAGATTCATGTGTTCATGTGCTCTGACCTATTAACCCAGGGATAACATACCAACCTGATCTCACGGCAATTCGTACATATTTTACGAGGTGGCTGATTTGTACAAATTCGTACAACCTCACTCGTATGAATTCATACGATTTTTTCTAAATCGTACATATTTTACGAGTTACCAATTCGTATGAATTTGTACGAGTGAATTAACCCACCCCTAAACCTACTCGTCACGGGGTTTTAGACAAATCGTACAAAATCGTACAAGTGAGGTCGTACGAATCAGTATGAATTAGCATGAATTTAGCACTCGTACGAATTGGTCGTGAGACTGTGTTGAACACACATATGCACTGGAACACAGATTTGTTCACACACAATTAAGGCCCCTAAACCCTAAAAACCCAGTTTACACACACACACTGTGAGTGTTGGACAGACAGACTGCCTGGCTCTGGGGTTAATTGAGTTGGGTGTGTGGCCCCGTGTGGCCGCAGCGTGACCCTGCTGTAGCCAAGGACGCCACTGAGCTCTTGCTTTGATACATTTGATATGGTTTAAGTGTGGAATGAAGACCTAAGCCTGTTTACATTTGAACTGGATTAACGTCAGGGTGACAGTGGCTTCACCAGATACTGAGAAAGAGAGAACAAGGCAAGCCGTATGCTGTATGCAGCTTTACACAAGGAATTGAAATGTCTCACTGATCACCCTTGTAAGACTGCGTGCCGTGATTCTGTCTGACAGCCTCATCTGATTTTTAATTAAAGGAGCTAATTAAATATTTGACGATCACTTAGAAGGCGTCACATTATTTAGCAGGCCTCTATGGTTAATGCTTCCCAGAAGAAAGAGAGAAAAAAAGGAATTGCTCAGAAGTTGAGATTTAATTGAGATCTCAGTTATGTTTCATGAAGCATCTTTTTGTGTGTGTGTGTGTAGAATATGCTTTCTGAAGTAAACATATTATATAATTCACTGGTATTAAAGTATTTTATTATATATAAAAACGAGAAACCAGAAAAGGGGAGTTTGCTTTATTTAAAGGAAAACCTCTTAGCTCTGATGTAATCAGGCTGATTGGGGAACGAGGCGTCAGCCGTGATTAATCATTTGTACGTGCTTCTCCCGAAATTTGTTTATAAACATCATATGTATGTGTATGTGTGTGTGTCACCTAACATATTTATATCTATTCATTTCTAAAACTACATTCAGAAATTTTAGGAGAAAACTCTCCATTTGCTCTGCAGTCAATCTCAAGGAAGAAATTTTTCTTTCCTATTAGTTGTTGCGTTCACAGACCCGTATCTGGATGTTTTACAGTTTTAGTGTGTGTGTGTAATGTTGTGTATGTGTGTGTGATTGCGTTTGATCTCTCATCAGAAGTCTTTCTGAACATGAAGCTGTTATTTTTTGACGTTTGCGTCGCCTAGACATCTTTTTGAAATCTAGATTGCATATGCGAAATAAGTGATTAGATTACGGCTTGATTGCTTTGCAAAAGAGAAGAGCATGTCTCTAAATATCATTTCATATAAACCATGATTAGAAGAAGCCCGTATAGAGCGCTCTACAAGCTTATTCACTTTTGTAAACACACCAGAAATGAACTCTGAGAAACATGCCGTTTTATACTCAGCATTGGATCAAGACAAACTGCAAACTCAAATGGAGAGCATAAATCTGTGTGTGTGTGTGTAATTGTAGGAACAGGGTGCTTCTCTCTGTTTGTGCCGTCCGAGGCTCTAATTCACTGTGTAATACTGTTTATTATGGGTATCAGTGTGCCTTTCTGCATTAGTTAAATGGGCCCCAGCACATTACTGTAATGGAGTGGCCACATGAAAACACAAAGAAACCTGATCTTCTTCTCCTCTCTCGTCCTTCTCTCCGCTCTCCCTTCTCTCCCTCTCTCTCCTGGAGTAATGATTTGATGTTGCTAATGGCTTCCTAAATTTTCTAGGAAGGGCAAAACCGATGTCGTCTTGGGTTACATTGGCTGGCAGACCGCCAGAGAGGGTGAGAGCGAAAGAGAGAGAGAGAGAAAGCACAGTGACGCTCTTCTCTTTCTGCCTTTTCTTCCTCGTGGCTCATTTATAAAATGAACTTATTTACAGTAATATAACTGTTAGAGATTTAACCCTCATGTTCTGTTAGGATCTGAGCAAAGCTCAAAACTCATAGAAACATACAATTAGTTCTTAAATAAAGTTGGAAAATTTGATTTCACTTCACCGCCCCTGTAGTGAGTTTGTTGTGGATTTGTAAGAAAGTCATGTAAGTTGTTTTGATAAAAAGAAAAGTTGATTAGATGACTAATATCGCACTAGGTGACTTACTAGCTGAACAAGAGATAAAAGTATCAAGTAAAAGCCATTCAAAATATGTGTTGTACCGCGTTATTGTAGTTGTGTTTGAAGTAATCTACATTTAGAAGATTTTAGATTTTTCGAAGTTTCTTTAACTTCACTTAGTCTGCATTTTGTAAGTGAAATATTAGAATTTAAAAAAAAATGCTATTTTCTATTTGTATATATTTTAAAATGTAATGTATTCCTGAAGTAAAAGCTGAATTTTCAGCATCACTACACTACAGTCTTCGGTATTACATGCTGATTTGTTGCTCAGCAATTATTTCTCATTATTATCAATGCTGAATGTTGAAACTATTTCATTAATTAAATTTGTTCAAGATATTAAAAACTGATTAGGCTTAGATGTGACTTGGTTTTAATGAATAATGTTTTATTATAAAGATGATATAAAATATTGCATTGTTGTTTGCTTGTAAGATAAATTTTGTTCCTTAAGCTTTCAGAGAAAAAGCCAAACAAAATCAAATTTATGTTGAAATAACAATCCTAAATGCAGTATGTTCTGATCTGTGACTCACTCATGAACAAATGAAGGTATTTTACGATATGACTTTAGAGGAACTGAAATAGGTTACATTACACAACAAGTCATATGGATCACTTTTTGATGACAGCCTCAGTCCCCATTCACTTAAAATTCAATTTAATAGAACTGCCAATTTTGGAATTTTTGGAAAAATGGATTGACATGAGGTTCAGCAAATTCATTTTTTTGGATAAAGGATTGCTTTGAGTCATGCTTGATTCATGCTCCGTTAACTACAAATGTCAAAAAAAAAACTTAACAAACAGTCCGTGTTCGATCTGCAACAAACACAAACGAAGCATGAAAAAATGAAACGGCGGCAACTTGTCATCTGAGCCAGTTGAGTAAGTGCATTGAGATCGGATGCCTTGAGGTGTGACTGCTTTGCCTTGTGTCTAACAGACAGAAAGAGAGCGCGAGCGAGAAAGAAAGGTCTCTGATGTGTGCAGCATAATGCCGTTTATTGTTGTGATTAGTATTAGCTCTCTGATTCAACCCTGATGAAAGCAGCAGGCACTGTGCCAGTGAATATGTACATGAAATGAATAAGGGAGACTGATATGTGTGTGTATGTGTGTTTGTACCCTGATTTGCGAAAGGAGCGAGTGTGTGTGCGTTTGGTAAATGGCAGTCTGATCACATGATGGCCTATGGCAGCCCCTAACAAACCATGTAGGCGCCAGCGGGAGGGGGGGGGGGGGCTGGGGGTGCTGACTCGGGTCACATGACAAATAAAGTTTGAAGCCAAACTCCTTCACTTCAAACAATAGAGTATTAATGTTGATGACACATGATCTGAGCAGAGGCAATGGACGTGTGCGCTTGTGTGTGTGTGTGTGATCGTGTCTGCATACTTTTGTGTGTCGAAAGGCCCTGGTCCAGTCTGGCGTCTACATGTCATGCTTTTACACACACACACACGCATGTTGGGTTTACATGGTTTATGGGGACATTCCATAGGTTTAATGGTGTTTATACTTTACAAACTGTATGTGGTATTGACCTACACTGACCCTACACCGAACCTACACCTAAACCTACCCCTTACAGGAAACTATGTGCATTTTTAGATTTTCAAAAAAATCATTCTGTGTGATTTACAAGCTTGTTTACTCATGGGGACCTAACAAATGTCCCCACAAGGTAAAAATTTACTGGTATTCCTTTCTTTGTGGGGACAATTGGTCCCCATAACGTGATAAATACCAGGTGCACACACACACACACACACACACAGGTATATTGCATGCAATAGAGAGGTGAAGTGGAACATTGCAATGCATGCATGACCATGTCTATGTTCTTCTGCATTGCTCTTATCTCCCTGTCTCCTGTCTGTAAATATAGGTTTACCATTCACCACAGGTTTGTTAAACCAATTTCTCAATCATCTTTCAGCATGACAGAGATAAAAGAGACACACATACAACTGTAATTTCACAATAATACAGAGGAAACAAAATCCAATGCTTACCGATCACCATATCAAGCTAATTCTTAATAAATTAATTTGTCAAGTATTACTTGCTGGATTTTTAAAAAAAAAAAATTTTATGTGTGTGTGTGTGTGTGTGTGTGTGCGAGATTAGAGAGCTGGAATCTTAGAGACAATGTCTTCTTCTGCAACAGAATAGCTTTCAGTGTACTTTTGAGCTGTTTACTCCAACTGATCTTGGAAGATTTTATATTTAAAAAAAATGTGCCCCATGATTGTGAAACACAATTTTTAGACCTTTAGACATTGCAGTGTCATTCCAATTGAGCAAGTAACAGTGACAAAGAGAACTTTTTTAAAAGCACACGGTCTTAATCCTTGACATTGACATGCTAAGGTAAAATGCATTGTTGCAAATTTGGGATGTTAAAATGTTTATTGTAAACCAACACAAAATTGTGTATTTGAATATTGCTTAAAAAATTAAACATCTGTTTTAATAAATGTTACATTTGTTGTTTTCTGGGTTTTCACCTTTGTAGCCATACATATTTAAATGATTCCTATAAATTATATTTGATCCATAATTTTTCTGATTAAATATTTTGATGGTCCCTTTAACATGTCCTGTTGACTATAAGTAATGTTGCACCTACATATTAGTAGACTGGTAGGGTTAGGGTTAGTTGACAAGTACTTGCAAAGTTACCTATAGTCAGTGCAATGTCTGTTGGGAGATCATCACAATAAAGAGTTAGCAGATATTAATCAGACAGTTTACTATTACTCTAATGAGAGATTGTTGACATGTAGTTGCAACATTACTTAGTGTCAACAGATAGGGACCATCATAATAAAGTGTTACCATTAAAATAAATATATAAAATAGTTAATTAATTAATTGATAAAGGTTTAGCAAAAGTACTGCGGCTGGCACAATGGATGTGACATTGCTGCAGAATTTATTTTTACTCAAACTGTGACAGTTTTAATTTTTTTTGAAAACCAAAGTAATTTCATACACCCCATTATATTTAAAACAGTTTTTAATGTGATGGGTAAAAACCTTGAGCACCCTAATTAAATTTTTTTTTTCTCTTAAGAACAATTTAGCAATAGAGAGAGAGTAAGAGAGAACAGTAACAGAGACAGTCTTTTGCGCTGTTTGCTGCTGGATCTTGCAGGCTTGGCTGCGCTGTCATATTCAATGTTCTTAGTCCATTAATCAGATGGAGGGTGTGAGCTTGTGTCCCAGTGTTTACACAGCAATGGAGTGATCGCTGCCCCCCGGCCACACACAGAGGAGGCTGAGGACGCACTGTGAAATGGGTCTGACATTGGTGTGCGTGTATGTGATGACTTGAACTGGACAGCAAAAGGGGACAATGCCAGGCTTGTGTATAAGTGGAAATCAGTAAGGGTAATAAAGTTCATATTTTTGCTTTACTTAAGAGGAATTTCAGAACTTTCAGGCAACTGAAATTTGGCTCATTACAATGCAACTGAGCTTTTTCAAATTTGGTTATTTTCTGGTGATTTACAGTGAGGATTAAACAGCACTTATCTATATGCAATCCCCTAAATTTAGAATGAATGTTCATCCATATTATTAAACATGCAATGAAGCATGCATCTTCAAGTTGTCATTTAGGTGTATCATTGTTACCTATTCATGGTAATCATAATGCAAGACCATATGGTTGCATTAAATTCTTGCAGCACCCCCATTCAATTTTGCAGGATCACTAGAAACATACAAGCAGGTGTGAATTGGAGCTGGTTGGAGCTAAACTCTGCAGAGATGCGACCATCCAGGAATTAAGTTTGAGACCAATGATTTACATCAACCAAACATAGCCCTGATCTAGAAATGTCCCGTATTGATCCTAAAGGATCAAATCTGCATTTTGGTGCATAATAGCTATTAGCTACTGCTTACCCGTTGCATGATATGAAAATGTTCCCAGGTCCAGAAACATAGTAAATACATCGGTAAAACAGTCCATGTGACATCAGTGGCTCAACTTCACTTTTGCAATGCTACGAGAATACTTTTTTTGGTGCAAAGAAAACAAAATAACGTAATTTACTCAATTTCTTTCCACTGACTTACATCTTCTGCAATTTTAGAGAGTATCACAATGTATACGCACGCTTTCCCCTAGGTGTTAACAACGCTTATTACATCCATGCACATGCTTTCCCCCCGACAGTGAATAAAGTTGGTTATGTCAAAGAAGTTCTTAAGCAGTCTCCAAAATGGCAGAAGACATAACTCAGGGCATAAGAATGGTAAATTAAGTTATTTTTGTTTTCTTTGTGCAAAAAAAAAAAAAAAAAGTATTCTCATAGTGTTGCAAAACTGAATTAAATTGTTCTTTTTGTTTTCAATCTTAATTTGTGTTCTGAAGATGAATGAAGGTCTTACAGGTTTGGAACGACACAAGGGTGAGTAATTAATGACAGAATTGTCATTTTGGGGTGAACTAATCCTTTAATGCAGCCAGCAAGCCAAATATGTCCACTTTAATTCTTTTTTCATTTTCAGTGAGCCAGGGATTTATTGAAGGTTTTCTATAGTGGTCATTGGCTGGGGACAGTTGACCAGTATGTGCTCTCACTGTGTAAATGACAAGTTTTACACAAGTGGAGAATCAGAAGGAAATAAATTAACAAGAGGTCGGTCTTACTCAGCAAGTCCTGTTACCCTCACTGTTCTTCTCTTTCTCTCTGTCCCTCTCTTCTCTCGGTCACTTCTCTCTCCCCTCTTGCCTACATTCCTTACAGTTTTGTTCTCCTGCCAAGGAAACTAATCAAAAGGCCCTCTACTTTTTCTTTGTCGATCTATCTGTCTGTCTCTCTCCCTCTTTCTTTCCATAGTTGACCTCTGGCTGCACATCCACTTTGTAACCCATGGCAGTATGCACGCTCCTCCACAACCTCTGTGGCCTGTGATGTCATAGCTGAAGTAGGGGCAGTTTGGAGTTGACCCCAGGCCAGCTTTGCTCGTGGCTCTGGGAGCTTGTGCAGTGGGAGGGTTGAAAGTAGTCAAATGATCTTGTTTCCCCTTGTTTGGAGAGCCTATCTCCCTCCACAGTTGTGTATGGATTTTTCTCCTTTTATAGAGCGTGCTGCAGAGCAAATTAAAACTGTGGGATCTTCCTTCTTTCTACATGATGGACCCCATGATGACCTCAATGTGTTACCTTTCATCTCGGCTCTGAGCAGTTTGATATGCTTGCTCAGGGTGGTCTAACGATGGTGCATGGGGGGCTATTAACTTCCTGGGTTATAAACTCACACACAGCCGGTACATGGTAAGGAACATGCATGCATAAATGTGCAGTTTTAGCTATTTTGTGGTTGAGACACTATCACGTTTACAAACATCTCCTATCTCCACATATCACAACCCAAATGCACACTTCGTATCATAACCCCAACCCCCTGATTGTCTATCATTTCAGATAGTATTTTGATAGAGGCCTGAGAACACCTTATAACACTCCCGACCTACGATAAAGTCCTGCGGTGCTGCTAGTGTGTCGTGCTGATGAGGACAAACTCTTATCAGTGACGATGTTCATGTTGGAGAAAAAAGATGGAATCTAACTGATGCCAATCTTCATATGCTCTACAAGTAATTTTAATGCACAAACACGAGTATCCATGGACACACGATGCATCTACCGGTATTTGCCTTTTTTGCACACTCGGTTACCAGGGAAAATGATCTGCTTGGTGTATATTTCTCTCCTGAATCAAAGATTAGATGTTGAATGTGATCAGAAAGAGAGAGAGAGAGTGAAAGGATGAGCAAGAAAAAGAAAAAGAGAGGTTATGTTGAGACACACCGTTTGACTCATCATGTAGTTTTTTCGGAGACTGTCATTTCCGACCATTTCACAGATGCATATCAAATTCTGCAATCTGCTTCGTAGAGATAAGGCCCACTAGATGCTGGAGTTGCAACATCCCACTGAGCAAATGAGAGAGCAGACAGGTTTTCATAGTGATTTCCCTGTGAGATAGAACCTTTCCAGCACCCTCAGCATCACTGATTAGTGCTCTAATCTCACAGAGACTGGCGTCTGCCAGCCCAGCAAGCATATGCACATGGCCCTAGAGTATATAAGAGTCATAACCATGCTCTTACTCTGGAGGGAGATGCAGCCATGAAGCCAAAAGTGAAGACTCCCATCTGGAAACTTTTTGTAAAAGTGCTCCATTATTAGGCGACTGCAATGTTTATTTGGTGGGGCCATTGCAGGTCAGGCTCATTAAAGGTCCGTGAGTTAAATGAGAACTTTTTCAAATTGTTTTGAGGATTTTTGTTTGTTTGTTTGTTTTTGATCAATCTGTGAATACGATCTTGTAAGCTGATTTCAAGTTTGAGTTCTGTAGTGGTGCTGCTACTCAAGATATAGGGGGTCTTGGGAACAGAAAGATGCTAGACACAACAAAAGCAGAAGTGTTGAAAAACAATGTGGTGTGTTTTGACTGGAGAGGATTTTACCTGTGATGCCAAAGAAGGCTGAAATGAAGGATGGCTAGAAGGATTCTAAGCTCCAAGGCAAACCCATTTTGTCAGTTCCCCACGTGCTTACATAGTCAAAATTGTTCTACTTCAAGAAACAGTTCTTTAAAAAACAGCTTTTGTCCCCACCCTCTTTATGTCTAAAGTGAATTCTGGAAGAGAATGGTCTGTGATAATTGCTGTCCTTTTTTAAGCTGATCCCTGGTCCCACTAAACTCTCTTGGGGACAGACACCAGGTCCCCTACCTCTCTATTCCCCCCACCCCTAACTTCGGCGATGTGCCAGGCTGGCCTAGATTCACCCTCTCCAGTTACCTGATGGTGAAAGCACATGGGGTGCGGATGGGGATGGGCCGTCCAGACTAACACTCCCCTGAGCCTGTTCTGGCATTAGCACTTGCCCCCTTTGCTCTGTCAATGGAAGGCCGGATGAATGTGCCTGTTTGTGCACAGACAGTGGGGATGAATTTGTCTACCTTAGAAAAGAACAGGAAGGCCTGAATGTTGTGTGTCCCGCGAGGATGCACTGAATGCAGGAAAGTCTCGAGTGGGACATATGAATACTGCTGAAGCTGCTAAATGTTACCTCTCACAGGTGAGAGTGGCCTCAATGCTAGCCTCAATATTGGTTCTTTCAGGAGAAATGCAAATGAGTACTTGCTTTTCTACATAAAGGTGCTTTCAATTTCATAAACGGGAGTTTCTTTGTTGACTACATGTAAACATTTGACTATATGCTTTGTTGACTCTATGTAAACATTATTAGCTGCAATGCTAACACTGACAAGACAAGCACTAAAGTTAGCACTCAAAGAAAGGATGAAAATTCTAATCTTCCAGAGTTGATTAGCTTTAGTTAGCTTTAGTTGTTAGCTCTGTTGCTCTTACATGAATTTGTGTACATATTGATCTTTTTTAGCTGATTTATCTTCATTGTAGATAATCATGCACCTTAAATCATGCTAGCACTGCACAGTATCTTTTATCGTCTGCAGTTTACTTGCAAAAAAGGTTTGAAAATTTGCTAAGCTAATGTTTGCCAAGATTGCATTTTGTTTCCTTTCCTATGCCCTGGGTCAGAAAATAGATCTAACTTATATAAACATCTAGAAAGAAACACAGCATTAATTTATTATTTAATTCTCACAATGCATTCTGATGAACAATCAATGTTCTGTAATGGACACAGTATAAACGATAATGTTTTGTGGAAAGGGATGCTGAGCATGGAAATAACAGAAACATTGTATTTTTCTACCTTGTCAGCTTAAGAACACAAACGCCAACTCAACAGCAAAAAGATCCCCTGGAAATGTTGGTGAAACAAACATTTGTGTTGACTTTTGTTTGACAGTGCGTTCAGCTCATTATGAGCACATAAATCAAACATGACAAGGTTTACTGTAACATTCGTAACATTCAAGAATCCACAAAACTGACAAAAGTGTAATTTGTTACTAAGATGTTTATGCAACATCCCAGGACCATCCCAGTGTCCAATTTCTGGTGCATGCAGTAATGAAATCAGTGCCTGAATTGTTTGCTTGTTTTTGGGAAAAATAGTCCGCTACATGAATATCACTGCATAATGACTCAACTGTAGCTTCTGTATGAGCCCCCTCCAAAGAAAGATTCCAGTTCTGGCTTTCTCAGTGTAGAGAAAGGATACAATACTCCTGTCCCAGGTGGGCATATCGACCCATTTTCTCACAGAGCACAGTCAAGACCAGGACCACACCCTCTAACTTTAGACTTTATTTACAGTCAAGCACAGACCTCTTCTGTAAGGGTTTTTTTTTTTACATAACATTGGCAAAAATAAAACATTTTGGATAGTGTCTGACATTTGTATTAAACATTAATTTTGGATCTTGTTCATGACACTGGACAATCCAGCCGCAGAACATCATGTTTTATGCCTTCAGGCTTCATTATTATGGATTATGGACAAAGCATTGCATACGGAAACAAAAAAATTGGGAATCATGGGCTTTACAAACACATTCACCCCAATATGAAAACCACAAAAAGCAATAAAGGTAGTCCTTAACCGCGAGTATTTATGTGAAACCCCTACTCTCTATTCCTTTTTATCCTTTTCACTTCTCTGTACATGACATGTTTGTCTTTCACTCTTTGTATCTCTGAGCTGTACATTACAATGAAACAAAGTACAGATGTACTGTTTTGCAAAGCAGGCGCGTACAACCAAGTGTGACAAGCAGTCAGCTGTGGAATTTTTTCTTTCTTTTTTTAATAAAATCTACTTCACACTGCCTTTTACACCATTTTGACAGATTTTGGGGCTTATTCAGACCTAATAATACGATGCAAGTATTTCCTGCTTAATTTTTCACTTCCTGTTTTGTGAGGTTTGTGTGTGCACGTGTGAGGAATGTGCTGTGCAAGGATCAACACCAGAAGTATTGAGTTGGGGTTTGTTGGCTGTGTAGTGTTTTGGTTTAAGCGTTTTGTAAGTACAATATGAATCAGGGAAGAGAAAGTGAGAAAAACAAAGTAAAACTGCAAGAAAGGGGGAAAAGAAGAAAAGAGAAACGGAAAGATAGCGACATCCTGATACCTGCATCTGGTTTGTTCCTGAAATACATTTCTTAGAAGCAATCACAGATTCTTTAATCTCTGCCGATGGTCTTTGTTTCAGGAATTTTAGTTTTGTACGTAAATGAATCATTTATTACTGATTTTAGTGGTCTTTGTTAAGTCAAGCATAACCATTGCTCATTCGTAGAATTTGAACACTTTAGTTTTACAAGTATGAGTAGCATTTTACATCATGTTGACTGAAGAAAAATGTGCTGTATAGGCAATCAGATTTTTGCTTGGAGGATGATAAAAAGTGTGGGCGGAAAACAAAGTATGCATTGAACCTGATTTAACACTGAGACCATAATATTACAGAGACTTGGTGATATGCTTTTCCTCCAGAACACCTTAGCAAACACTCAAAATTCATTAGAAACCATAAACCTATGCCTTGGAAACCATTGTATAGTCTGTCAGAATCTCTTTCTACAGGTCAGTAGCTCTCATATTTTCTATAAAGGTATTGTCTCGTCATCCTAAATGAAACCAAAAGTGCTTCCCTGCCTGCTTCCTGCGTTTGGCTTAATAAACAATTTGGTAGCTGTAGTTTTTGTAACTTTCCCTTTCGCCCTTTCTGCAGGTTTTAAAACATTTGCCTTAAACATGAGCAGGAAACTAGAGGGGGAAAACAGTAAAGTTTTTTCTTGGCTTTGTCCTGGCCTTTAGTATGAGGGACTGGCTTTCTCCAGTTTGCTATTCAGCAGGTTACTGTATTTGTCTAAAAATCCACCAATAAAAATGCCTATATTTTGCTTTGTTTAAATTACAAATCATCAACCACCTTCGGGGAAAAAAACATAAAATCTTTGCTATATCTTTGTTATTCCTTTCTGTAAAGTTGACTTGAAACGTGTCCCTGAAACACAAAACCAGTGTCATTTTTTGAAAGCTGAAAGCTAGCTAAATAAATAATCTATCCACTGATGTTAGGATTGGGCAATATTTGATATAATTTGAATATCTGGAATCAGAGGGCGCAAAAAAAAATTAATACTGCCTTTAACGTTGTCCAAATGAAATTCTTAGCAATGAATATTACTAATCAAAAATTAAGTTTTAATATATTATATATTATATATTTACGGTAGGAAATTTACAAAATATCTTGAGGTTTTTGTCAAACCTGACAATCATGTTCTCTACAGGATGCAAGAACATCAGACCATCAAATGAGATGTCTTATCAAAGGATATTTGCCATTGTGATTAGCGACCTAAAAATGTACTAAATTATTGTACAAATTTAAATAATTTGAAGGCCAGATTTGTGGTCTCAGACTTTTGGTACACGGTGTATGTATTTTTAATGTGTATGTGTGTTTATGAATGTGTCTCTTGGGGGAGAAACAATGGAAGAACACATGCTGTAACCACCGTACCCTCCTACTTACTTTTCTCAGGCTATTGAACATAGTTACCGTTACTCCACCCCTTGCTTGGCATTTCATTACCAAGGGACCATATTTCTATGAATTTATGTCAGATCTGAAAGAGGAAGTTCAGCTAATAATACCTAACTAATGCAATGTGTGTTTTGCTTCGTGTGTGTTTGTGTAGGTGAGAGTGTGTTTTCTGGGATGCCCCACCATCATCAGAAAAAGCGTCTTGACCTTTGCAGCCGTTCCAGCAGAGAACTGAAGAGTGAAAAGCCTGTCCTTTCTCTTTCTGTCTATCTCTAGTCCCTATCTGTAATAAAAACGCAGCGGAGGCAGGGGTTAATTCAATGTTTGTGTTTTTAAATTTGGTTAAATCTAGTAAAATTGTTTCAATCTAAAGCAAATATGCTTGGTGCTGTCACATGAGTGCTCGCAGAACAAGGACGGGCGTTGTAGAAAACATTTTATTTCAAACCACTGACACAGAAAAATGTTTTTATTCTGAAGACAAAGAAAAGTGCCTTAGGAATGAGCGAAATTCCTTTCTCTCCTCGTAGGATATGACTCCTTATTTCCTTGGCGGGGTGCAGAAATAGTGACCAAAAAAGAGAGACGGGGAAAATGAGAAAGAACAAAAGAGAAAGGGAGGGCACGGCGTGTTTGGTTGAAGCATGTTTGCATGAGGTCAAGCGTCTGACCCCGTGCGTTGCTAGAGACCTGCGGTTGAACCGCTTTCCTCGCTTCTTTACGCTTTCATCTTTAGCTCCATAACTCGAGTCTGTGTGCGCTCGGCCCCCGCCACCTTTTGATTCCTTTAATTCAATTTAATACATAAACAAATACATGAAGGGAGTGAGGGAGGGCAGGAGAGAGAGATGAAGGGAGAGGGGAAGGATGAGAGGATGAAAAGAAGAGGAGACTCGTCTTGATTGTAGCTCATAAAGCTCTCATGGCTCGGCGACGAGAGGCCACCATGCTGTTTCTGAAGCCTTAGTCATAAGTCTCCATGCTTTCATTCCGCCATACTCTATAATCGTGCCGTTAAAAGATCCGTAGTCATAATTTAGGCATCTTAATTTCGAAGTAAAATATTGTTGTTATTGTAGAATACTATTCGCGGATATAGATCTTAGCTTGCCTCCATGTGCCACGTTAATCTTATGATTTATCGTCCCATGATGCTACACAGCCATTTGTATTCGAAAACACTGTCTGCATACTTTTTAAATGGCAGCCTACTTCTTTTGAATAAGTCATTAAATTGTGACCGTTAAAAAAGTGTTCTGAATGTGTGCAGATTTAATATAATTCAGACGTACCACATCCATCTTTGTCATGTGACAGTTGCGTCTCTTCGCTATCATTCACAAATTCTTTCTTGTGGCCACATGAAATAGTAAAGTGCCCATTAAATGTGCGTTTTAAGATCTCACTAGGTCCTCCTCTGAATACTGTGAATTTGGACATGTTACCCTTTCCACATACTTTTTGGAAGTATGGTATGTGTAACTCCGGCTCAACTCTCTCTAAGCGGGATTTGAGCATGATGTTTCTAGCATGGGAGGCATTCAAGCTAACAAGGAGCTAAAGATGCTAAAGTTTACCCTCACAGCACTTACTAGCTGGCCTCTGTTACATATATGAAAGCACTGCAGTAAGAGGATATAGCATGTTATCAGAATAGCATGACTATTTTCTACAGAGCACACTAGACTTTCTATATGTCTAGAATACTTGCCTGATGTATTATATTTGCAGTACAACAACTAAATAAATGGAGGACTGTCCTCGACCTGCCCCTCTGTTTTCAGTGTAGTAAGTGAACTGACAAAACAAAACAAACAAAATTAAACTACATTTCTGGATGATTACTGGATGCCACTCATAGTATGTGGGTCAATTATGAGCTGCTCCAAGCCAATACAAAGAGAAAAAGTAACTAAATAAAAAGTAAATTTTATAAGTTTGTGATTTCATATATATGAATTTGTAGAAAGTTTGTATCGTTCAAAAAATTTAATTTTAAATATAAAAAGAATAATAATAGAGAAGGTCAATTGAACCAAACCCAACCATTAGTTAGTGGTATGCAAATTAATACAAATTTGATTGCAATTTGCAAAACGTCAAATAGTTTTCAAATTATAAAATAGTTACAAAATATAAAATTACACACTATTAATGTGTGTTAGATGCTGCGAGTGGACTTTAATACAAATATAATTTCATTCTTTTATAAAAAAAAATTTTAGTCTGCATTAAAATTTTATTTAAAAAAAAATAATCAGTATTAGGCAACGATTAATCCTGATCCGCATCCAAAATAAGTTTTTGTGCACATAATATATGTCCATATATATATATATATATATATATATACACACACAAACACATATGTGTGTATTGTAAGAAAAATATGTTTATTAAATATATTTACATGTACTAGAAATTATATGGATGTAAATATATGCATGTTAATGCAAACTATTTTTTTTAATATATACTGTATATTTGTGTCTTTATTTATATATATATATATATATATATATATAATAAATACAACCACACAGACATATATTATGTAAAGAAAAACTTTTGAATGCTATTAATCGCGATTAATTGTTGCCCAGCACTAAGAAAACTGCATTACCTCCTGTTTGTGGCATGACCAATATGCACCATATAAAACCAAAATGAATACAAATGGCACATTAGCACATTTTTTTTGTTTGTTTTTTTGTTTGTATTTTATCATGGATAATATTATACTTCATAGATCCACAAGCAAGACATATCGTTGCATAATTCCTACTCTTTCACTTGCTGTTTTTGAAAAAAATAGCAGTGTACAGTCTATACAGTGGAGTATTTGTTCAGTAGTAAGCTAGTATTCCACTCTGAACTTGGCCAAACACACATATACTTAAAAACAGACCACTTATATGAAAACACACATGTGGGGACGGAGAGGACAAGGACACACGTGGAACCACGCGAGCACGTCACGGTGCCTCAGCCTCTACACTGAATAAAGCTTCTCTTTTTCTGTCTCCCGTCTCTCTGACGCGGCCCGATCCCATTATTATTTTGGGGAAGACAGCTAGTTCCCTCAGGAGTGCCCTGTTTGAGTCCGTTGGATGTTTCATTCTCTGGGAGCCTGGCCAAAGAGAACAGCACACACACACACACAAACAGAAAAGCCCAGTGGCATCTATAACTGGCAAACACACAGCAGGAATGCTGTTGAACAGTTACAGTCGGCTATTGCTACAAACACAGGTTTTTCCTCAGTTAGGCAGAATATTGCAGACTTTATCTGGATTATCAATTTTTTATTTATATATCTTTGCCAAGTTTCTAGATGGAGTATATTTGTCATTTTTAATTAGTATTTTAAAATGCACCTTCATGCAGTGTGTAACACTGGTAAGTGAATGAAAACTGGAAGTGCACTGTTGTCCCTCCAAAGAAGGACTGAGTCATTTGTAAGAGTCTTTTTAAAATTAAAAGCCAAGCCTCAAAACATTAGCATATTGCCCGCTGACTTGTTGGTCTTTTGATTAGTCTGAATGAAAATGCTAATTCATTCTTCACCACTAGGTGCCGCCTTAAGAGCGTTTAAATAGCGGTTTCCTCGGTAACGGCTGTGAACAAAGCAGCACTGTGCTCACAAACGCTGCTTTATCAGGCATATATAAACAGGAGGGATGAGATGGAAATGAAATCGACCAATTACTGCAGATCAGCATCATGCAAATGATTGTTTGGGAGTCCTTGAGCAAAAAAGGTGAAAAAATAAATGCATACTAAGACAATGAAAGTGTTGATCTTGCATGCATGTCATCCTGTTGTTGAGAGACTCCTAAAACCAAAATATGAACCTTTCATAACCCATAATATGGGGAATTTTGCTATTTTCCTTCTAAGTATTAACTTTCACAGATGTTTCCCTTAAATAACTAATGAGAAATAAAATAAAAACAAATTAGGCAATTGATAACATATCAGCTCATCAGGTCTTTAAAATATGTGATAATTGATGAGAAAATTTGAGTTCACACTGAAACTTATATTTTGGAAAACTTATGGTTTCACAAGTTCAACAGGAATCATTTTCCCAAATTTGTTAAACTGGAGCTCATTAATTGAGCTTTGGTTGAGCTGATCAACGTTTATATATGGGAATAAAATCTTGAATTTAATGTATTCATCATATAAAGCAATCGCCTCTTTCGAAGATTTTGTTTAACACTCTCAATTTGGATGGATTCACTTTTACGCTGTTTTTATTAACTTTCTGAAGCATTGACATTTTGCTGGAATTAACCTTCAATGGAGGGACAGATATCCATTGGTTTTCATTTAAAAAATAGCTTAATTTTTTGTATTAAAATCTCATTTGTTTGGCAAAACTTGATGAGGCGTAAATAACAGATTTTTTTTTTTTTTCGGTTGAACTGGACCTGGCTTTCGATCAGATAACACTGAAGATTAATCAGGTCACTAATAGACTGATACCTCAGCAAGTGACTAATGATAGAATAGAATAGAATAGAATAGAATAGAATAGAGGGGTGTGTGATCATTTGGGTGGGGGATGGGCATATCTGCACTTGTGCAAGAATCAGTGTTGACCTGAAGTCGGCCTTCCTCAGCATGGTCTGTGCTGTTGTTGGGTCTCTCTCATTAACTGTTGGCTGGGCTGATGGTTTCCTCAGTCGCCGCACTGGGTTAAATAGCTTGAAAATGAGACCGGGTTAAAAGCTGTTTCCTGCAAGCCTCAGCTGCAAGCACATCTGTGGGAGAAGGCTCTAAACTGCCCCCCACGTGTTTGTTCATGGACTGGACTGATTGCCTTTCCTTCCTCTTCTCTCTCTCTCTTTTTTTTTTTTTGTCTCAATTTCTTTCTCTCCCACCAAAAAAACTTGCTGTCCTTTTACTTACTTTTCCTTTGGCTCCAGAAAGACAAGCCAAAAGCAAAGGGGGTTGAGTAGGTCAGAAGAAAAGGAGAAGACAGGGACAACAAATTCGTCCATCTAAAAGCAGTCTGTACAGTATGGCTCTTCGCATTTGCATGTGATTGGAACCCTCCCAATGTTTGGAGACTGTTGTCTGGGTCAAACCGAAGCACCCCGGGGGGCTTATATGCCACAGAGGTCTCCTTCTTCCCCAGACGGACAAGCACTTAGCTTGTGCATCTGATATCGCTTACCTTCTAGAGCTCAGCGATGCCTAGGTGAAATTCCCTCTGACACTTTGGTATATGGAACAGCGTATCCGAGCGCTTTGGTGTTTTTGTGTTTGGCTTTATGTGCTTGTTTTGGCATTTGTGTGCATTTCTCATGTTAAACTACAGTAACTGCTTGGAAATACGATGCCCTGGAATCGGAAACGTAAATGATCAAACCCGCCTGTAGCCGCAGAAACGTCTCCTTTTGAGAAGATGACTCACTTTCACATAACATTAGCAAAGAAGTATACTCAGGGAAAGGATGAAGTATTAAAACTTTATTTCCTTTATTTGTGTAATGGAAAATGATAAAAACGTACAGCTCAGCAACATCGCCTTGGCTAGGATAGGTCAGTGTTTTTGTTTTTTTGTTTTTTAATCAATAACAATCAAATAATATTTATTATATAACAATGTGTTCTGAGGAAAGCGAAATAAGAGATAAAGAGTGAAAATAAATTATCATAATAACAATAACGATAATAACAATTAACCTTTATAAACATTTCTTTGCTTGTATGTCGTATCCATAGAGTCCATTCAGAGGGAATCATGCCCGAGGGGGGTGTATTCCAGCATGTTAGGGGGGATAAACTTAGTGGTCTTCTCGCTTTCTGTCTCTCTTTCTTTGACTCCGAGAGTCAGAGCGAGTCCTTAACCAGAGAGTTTCTGAGAAGCAACTGCCACACAGTGAATCTGCAAAGACACATCCTCTCTTTCAGGACAGTACCAAAGTGACTCAGTAAAACGTAACAAAAAGCTAAAAGCAAAGACAGCTCTCTCTCCCTCTGCTCTGTCTGTGAAGGTCCTCAGTGTCTAGAAGGGAGAGGTGCTTCTTAAACACGCAAACCATCCTCTATACAAGCTGACGTGGTTGTTGATGAGATGACACCTTCCTCTGCAGTGTCCAAGCAGGAACGGACCCCTTCGCGTCCCTCACCTGTGGAAGATTTCTTTACGGGAGGGGAGTTGGGTGCGTGGAGGTTTGCAGTATGGAGGAGCTAACGCAAGGCCCCTGTCGAGGGGGATGCGAGCGAGCGAGGGTCTTCAGTGAGGTTCGGCCCAGGCGGGAGAGCGGCTGGAGTGGTGAGGGTGGCTGAATGTGGGGTGTATGGGAGTCGGAGTGGGCAGCATGTGTCCGGAATGGCTGAACGGTGGCAGGTGGCCCATGTGTGGCATGTGGCTTGCCAGAGCACTGGCGCTGCCAAATGGAGAGGTCTTGTCCTGCATGCACTTGGAGAGCTCCTCGAAACCCTCGCCAGATCGTTTACACCTCTTGGACTTGCTGGACATCTTTCGGTTGCGTGTTTGGATGCCCTCTTTTTTCATGGTCAGTGGCCTGTTGACCTAAAAGAAAAGAGATAGCGTAGGTTAATGATGAGCGCGAAGGAAGTAAAAAGTATGTTTTACACGAGCATAGAGCATACTTTTGAAATCTTATTAAATGGACTTATGAGAACAGTCACTGTGTTGGGAAAACACATCAACAGTAGAACTGCACATTAGAATTTTTATTAGATGTTACAATAAAAAAATTAATTATTATCTATAATTGTATTAAATATTTTCACAAATATATGTGATCCTGGACCACAAAACCAGTCATCAAAATCTGTGATTTTTATTCATTAAAAAGTAGAACCTTTTTGCTTGTTAAGATACAGCGTCTATCCATGGCACCAAAAATGTTCTCTAAAATTCATTGCATAAATTACACATTTATTAGTCGTAGTATTTACACAAATTATACATCAAAGTGTATAATGTGGTCTTTTATGCTTCAGGGTTGAATTTCAAACGACAACTACACATCGAAAAAAAGGCAATTCAGCAGCTCAGCTGTCACACAATTCAGTTTTTTTCTCTTTCCTCCTTTGTTTCGCTTGTTTCATTAAGGTGAAATGTATTTATTCGTCTGCTAAATAGATCGCAGCCAAGCTTAACATTAAAAAGGCTAGTTTCAGACAACTCCGAATTGATAGCCTATAACTGACGCCGTATCTTGAATGGCAGACCCGCCCTGCCGTCCCTCCTGGGAATAACGCCCTCCTTTGAAACAAAGCTGGATTAATCTAAAAAGAAAACGGTCAACGGGCTCTGTCTGACAGG
Source organism: Enteromius argenteus (assembly GCA_032357425.1). Classification (NCBI taxonomy): domain Eukaryota; kingdom Metazoa; phylum Chordata; class Actinopteri; order Cypriniformes; family Cyprinidae; genus Enteromius; species Enteromius argenteus. Next base: position 2,768,482 of record JAUCMR010000016.1, on the reverse strand, counting down.
GAAAGCCGGCTTTGCGTCCCCGGCCTCAGTCTTCCCTCTCCTCAATCGATACAAGCTGTCCGCCCACTTGACCACTTCGCTGTCACTCTCAGTGTTTACGACTCTTATATACTCACGTTGTGGAGTTTGTAGTAGAGCCCGCAGGCGTTGCACACCGGGTCACCGTTCCCGTTGCGCCGCCACAGAGTGGTCGTGGTCGTCTGGCAGTTCGCGCAGCAGGTGCCAGCTCGCCTCGCAGCAGACTGTAAAAAACAAAACAAAAAATATTCAATGATGTGTGCTAAACATTTATTATCCAAAACGGCAATGTAAGCATGTTTTTAACAATCCAGTGGGTAACTAAAAAGACTGTGACAATGTTAAAACCTATAGCCTAATCCCTGTTACTCATACGGGTGTTATTATTCTGAGGCTGTTGCGTGGAGTTTTAAAGTTTATCGACAACCGTAAAAAGCCTAACTTCATTTTAGCTATTAGCCTCTTTTTTTACAGTAGCACGAGGCCTATTGTCTTATTTTTAAAATCTTTATTTATTGTACCAAATGCAACTGTCGAATTGAATGCATAACTTCATTCCTGCATTTCTATGATCCACACTGTAATGTCAATCAAGGGTTGCTTGGGGTTGAAGTAAATGCATTCATGATAAGAATCTGATGGGGTGACGTATTCTGCACCAGACAGCATTTCAAAACCCTCCCCAAATAGCATTAAAGCAAATGCGCCCTGGACATATATAATCTCTTACAGAGAGTCACCTCCGTGTTTGGATTAATTAAATTCTGTGCATTTAAACGCGCTAAATTCAATTTTACAATTTTACCTTGATAATGTGTCCGGTGAGATTCGTTTCATTCTGACCCGTATCTAATACATTCTGCCATTTTTCAGTAAAAACATTGGACAGATCATTAATTTATAACGTTTCGATACACTGCTCGCCTTTACGCCACGAATCAAACGCGTTAGTGGGCGTGGCGACTGCAAAGCCGGGTCATCAATCCTCTGTTCGCTTTTTGTCCATTACGGATCAATTTTTCACACATAATGAGAAACATTTATAAGCATACAACGCAATTTCCCCGCAGTCCAACGCATATAGCATTTGCAGTTTGTGTTCGTTAAAGATTTACATCATTTCTATTGAGCTTTTGTAAATGGAATTAAACAAAACGCAGACGACAACAAAAACACACACATTCCGATACTTCAACTCAGCGCCAGTCGAGCATGACAAACAAGAGAGCAAAGAGTATAAATCCATTTATTTTCCAATCCCTGCCCCAGCCCCTTCACACATAGTGCTCTGATAATCGCTTTACAGTAGATGTCATTCGGGCCTGCCGGGGCCAGAGAAAATTCAGCCGGGTTTGTTGAAGACGGAAACACCCGGGAGCCTGGCTTCCTTATCGGGCCCGGGCAGATATCCGGATAGGAAACAACTGGATGGCCTTTGAACAGCGCTCTGAAAACACTTCAGCCCAAAATGCAAAAGCATGGGCAAGCACACTGACTCCATGGAAAACCCTGTGGCCTTTTTTCACCATGAGAACATATAGGCTACAGAAAGACAGAAAGAAACTGAAGGGGAGGAAAAATCAGCTATATTACACCTACCACTTGCCTACTAAAAATAATAATGATCCTCATAATAAGGAATTAAATTCATAGAATTTGAATATGTCACTATTTGTAATTCAGTATAAGCTCATGGTCTCTTTTACAGCCCGATTCCCTCTGAGACGCTTGTATTTACACTCTGATGGTCACTTAGCCAAGTGAAAATTTAATTATGACACATGGCTGATAGAAAAAGGCGTCTCACTCAATTAAACTGCTTGTTGTGTCTGCAAAATGAATCTCTATAATAATATTACATCACACTTTGAAAGACTGCGAAAATGACTCAATAACAGAGTAAAGAGACAAGAGGTAGAGATATAGGGTTTCACCCGCTAAAAGATAAAATAAGATTATGTGAACAGAAAAAAAAAAAGTAGATATAGATTGTATTCTTTAAAAAGTCATCTGTTTTCATAGAATCCTGATGCTGAAAAAACTGTCATCCTGTCAAGGTATTTTATTCCAACGAGATAGGATTTATATTTAAATCAATTTTTTTTACAAGAACCGCATAAAAAAAGGAGATTAATAACCGAAGCTTAATCAAGTTTGACTTTTCACACATCACACATCACAAAACAAATAAACAAATAATAATCTTGAAACTAAAGTTTTGCTTTTTACAATCATCTCAATGCAAAAAGCCATTTAAGATAAATTGAATCAAAAATCACACAAACAAAATCTGCTTTTAAACATCTCATCAAGATTAAACGAGATAATCATGCTGGCAGCGATTCTAAAATGGGACCAGATTCATAAGCCAGCCACACAAAACAAAACCAATGGCATGTGGCTTTCTAAACACCCCCAGAAAAAAGTAGATCAAAGTGCTATATCTAAACAGATGCTCTCAGACAATAGTGCGGCAACAGGTTTCTCTCAGTGTGGAGTGGTGATAATTGTACCGGCATGGGCATTGGTATCAGTGACAGTATCAGAACTAGAAGCAATAATGATAGCGGGAACAATGGCAATAGTAGCAGTATTGTAACAGGCAGAGTAGGGGATCACCAGGGGGTGAGGGCGACAAACAATTCCAGGAAGATTATAGGGAAAATATAACTTTCCTGGAATTGTGCTCAGGCTTTCTGCTCAGTGCTCCTATTTAGCCCTCTTTCTCACGTGTGTGGGGAACTGAATGCATTCTGGAGGGCTCATCGACTCACCAGTCTGCGCTTTGGCTTGATAAGGGGTCGGTTCTGGCCGTTCATCTTGTGGTACAGGCCGCACGCGTTGCAGAGGTAGTGGCCCGTTCCGTCCCGCCGCCACAGCGGGGTGGAGGTGGCTCCGCAGTTCACACATTCACGCCCCTCTGTGCAGAATTCAAGTGGAGGGAAAGCAAAGGGAAATTTATATAATTAAGAAGTTCACACTCCATCTACAATACAGGAACACAGGGTCATGCAAAGGCACGGTCTGGGCAAAGAAAAACAACTCCTAAGTTAATTAGCCAATATCTAACATGACATCCACACTGGAATCTCTCATCTGAGCTGGATGTATTACATAATTGATATCGGAATTTGTGAACGTGCATGTGTTTGTGGATGAAACATGACATTTTTGTCACTGTGTGACTGTAAAAAATGAGCAGTGCATCCAGGATCTGCCCTTTTCATTTGTCTGCTACAAAAGGAATACCAAATACCAGTCTTTTTTTTTTTTTTTTTTTTGCAGCTACAATATTTTCAAGACAAGAAAATCATTAAAATGTGAGTTAATTCTGTGCTATACATCCCCACCCCCCTTTATCAGCCAGCTGTCCTGGCTTGTCCTATTCTCAGGTGTCATATCACAGTAAAGCACCCTAACCTGCTGGAAAGGGCTGTGCGCTTTAATTCATATGCTCTTCCTCCTCACTCCCCTGAGCACCTCTCCATTATTCACATTATAATGTGAGGTAGTCGCTGTCCCACCCTGACCAGAGAAAAGATTCCGCCCGGACAATGGGTGCTCTTTTGAAGTGTATGTGATGTGTTGTAAGTCAGTCATTTTCATTCCATTTTCTTGATGCGGTTAGAAGTAGCCTATCACTCGCATTTTACTGAAACTTGGTGCTGGGAGTGTTAGGTGAAAATGGGCCTGCAAATGGGGTGAGTAATTAGAAAAGGTTCACTAATGCACATTTTCCATCTATAACTGATTAATTTGTAAAATAAATTAAATTTTTATTTTTTTTTTCAGTGCTCAATCATGTTTGTAGGACTGGTTTAATTGTTTACACTGTATCTATTCAGCTAAAGAATGATCAAAAACAATTTAGTATGAAGATCAAAATGGTTCCATTTGCTACTGCGCATTCAATCCTAACAATATTTTCAGAACAAGATATTTTCCGTATCATAGGTAGGTTAAATAAATAAATAGCCTACATACAATGTTCAAACAATGATAAGGGCATTCTGAGGTTAATAATAATAACAAAAAAAAAAAAAACACTATTTACTATTCATTAATTTTTTAATTAACTTGTATTTACACATTATTTTTAATGTCATATAATAATAATTATGCAGAAGTAACTTGTAAGATAGCTACAATGTTTTAAAGAATAGATAAAAATTAAGCTCTTCTTTAGCAGTGCATCAGGCCGAAGTCGTGCATAAATAAGCACACAAACAGCAGGGTCCTTTCGCCTATGTAGGCCTGTCCCGCCGGGGTTTTGTTAGTATTGGGGTCGTGGGAGGGCGGAGGGGGAGTATGTCGTGATTTGTTCAACTGAAGGTATACAGGATATGACTGGAGCCAGCGCGTCGTGACTCCTAAACGTTTTAGGCGCAATAAGAGCTAAATTTAAAGGAAAACACAGCGTGAGGCATCACGCAGCCCCCAAAATAAAATCATTCAACTTTAGGCCTAACCAGTAAAAGAGTAAAAGAAAGAAAAGCTTTGTGAATGTAAAGATAGGCTACCTGTTTTTTTTTTTTATTAATTAATTTATGTTAATAATTACAGCAAAAAGTTCTGTAAAAGATCATTTTGTTTTATTTGTCACTCTATGCGAACCATTTTCATCACAAGACATTTGATAGCACAATTTGTTCAACCATTCGTTGACTGGATCCCTTGCAATGCTATCATAATGTTAGACATATTTGTTTTAACTTAATAATTTATGCAATTTTAACTAAATTGTTTTTACCAGTAATTAAATTCAACAAATGCAATAAACATATGGTGTAACTTTTAAAAAATGTATATACATATTCTATGTTAAAGTTGAATATAGAGTATCGATGTGTGTGGAGCACTAGTGTTTCGAGTGTTTACGCCGTTATCTTTAGTCAGTAGTTTATGTTTGACAACCACTTTTTGTGTCTTGGAAGTTGTGTGTATTTTGGTGTGGCATTTTTTTAAGAGCTGCAGAAACGTGCCGCTTGTCATAATTCAAAAATGGTGGTATAGTGTTGCCTCAAGGGAGATTCCTAAAATGGCTGTCGAATTCATGTAATTAGACAAAAAAACAAAACTCCACATAAAATTAAAATGTTGTGTCTGGAAAAAAACCCACTATCCATTTTGATTTTTCTAGGCCAGCATTTTTTTTTTCAGGACGCCTTGTATTTGGCTATTCATTTTTTAAGCATTACACGACATTTTACACATATTATTATTATTATTATTCTTTATTAATTTTACATATGCAAAAAAAAATAAAAAATAAAAAAGGCTTTTAAAAGTGCTCCTTTGGCCAGTGTTTCTCTAAACATGTCTATCTTGCTACTCTTTACTTCATGGTCGAGTCAGAGCTAATGAAACTCACCTGAGCACGACCGCGTCTTGCTTTTGCATTTAGGTGTGAAGCTTGAAGCGGATCCACTGAGGAGGGTACCGGGATGAAACAGACCGCCGCCGTACTCGTGTGGCGCGGGAAGAGAGTATGTTGGGTAGGTGGGGATGGGATGGTGCGTCGACGGTGTTTGGGCGCTCATAGCCAGGCTTCCCCGAAGAGGACTACATCCCTCCATTTTCATCCCATCAGCGATGGACACTTGGTACTTGATGGACTCCTTTTCGTCCATTCTGGCAGTGGTGGAGGTCGGAGAAGAGGGTCCGGGGTCCGGTGAGACGTCTTTCGGTGGGGTTGGGGGGAAATTGTAGAGGGGATGTGGACTGGAGTGAGTTGCGGATGTGAGGGAGGAGACGGGAGCGCTGCTGGAGCTGCTGCTGCACGGGTAACCGGCGCTGGCGGGGTGCAGGCCAGGCTTGCTGAAGTGACTGACCGCCCAGGCGTTGTGGTGGGCGGCGGAGAGCGCTGCCTTGCCGCTGTCCAGCCAGGGAATACCGGGACTGTGTATGAGGTGTGGTCGGCAGACCTGACTTCCCGTGAGACGAGCTGAGAAATACACGAAAGAAACAAACATAAAGCTCGATCCGAAATGAAAATGACTAGCAACATTTCTGTTGACTCCAAAATGTCTAATGTTCACTTCTCACCTGTTGACTCCTTACTCGAACAATACAAACTTGACATTGAGATCGAATAAAAGTTAAATATCAATTACGCAACACACACAAAACCGCAGTTCAAACTGCAAAATATATTTTCCTTCTCCTCGACGTGATTTTCCCAACAAGAAACAGACGTAAAATCTCCTCAGGAAACCGAAAAACAGACAACTTTTTTAACGAAGCCTTCTCACAGCTTGTTGTTCGCACAAATTACACACTTGAACTAAGAAGTTGATCAGGAATTTTTCGTTTTGATTTGGCATCCGGGAAGTGCCTTGATCCCCCTCTCTCTCTCCCTGACACGAACTTCCCTTTCCTCATCAAGTCATTCGCTGGACCTTTTCTTCTTCTTCTTATCTTTACATTTCAACACGCACCTCATGGAGATGACAGTTCACGCCACAGAGAAGTAATCCGATATCTAACATTTTTGACACATTTTTGTCATCCTTTTTCCTAGATAACTTGTATGCTATCTTTCAGACACACAGTACGCACGTCTCAGCAATAGGAAAGTCCGGAGCTCTTAAGGCAGCGCTACGTTTCACTTCAAAGCCCGTGAGAGTAAAAGTCAGCGAAATCTGTCACGCACAACACAGTTGCACTAAATATTTAGTTTTACATATAGCCAGCAGATGCCAAATATAATCAACAATGTCGTTTATTTACTACATTTTGTTTGAGCACAAAACTAGCCCATACAGCCATGAACCACGTAAACAATGTCTTTTGCCATAAACATGGACAGGATTTTATACTGATGTTAAATATAAATTCATAAAAATATATATTTAACAGTAATATTAACAATGGACCTATATTACATACAGCTTCAAAAATAAGTTCACATTTAGCACTTAAATAGCCTATTAAATAAATAAACAAATAGGCTAGTACGTATAAAATCTTTTTTTCTTGATAAATGTAGTCTGTGCCAGAAATATGCCTAGGAATTTGCATAAAAAAATAAATGCATAAAATACATATTCTTTCATCAAAATATCGTATGTGGCCTACTATATCTGACGTAAAAAAGCATCTTACCGTGTGCTTGTCCGTATGATACTCTAGCCCGAGAATTGGAGTAGTAAGGGTTCCCCTGCGAGTCCAAGTGATTCAAGAACACATCCACCTCGTCCGGGGGCAGAAGAGGGGCCATGGGCTCCATGTAATTGTGTGCAAGCCCGTGATGATGGGACTCTGGGTGCTGGCCGTTGAGTACCGCATGATGATGGGCCATCCATCGAGACTGATCGGCCGCAACCTCCATGTCTAAATTGTCCGCGCTCCGAAAATGTTTCGGCAAGTTTGTCTACTGAAAACCTTTCGGAGGCTAACAGACCCAGGAGCACCACTGTGGTCCTTTAAATTATTAAAATATATGACGTGAGCTTACTGCTTCAGTTGGTGATTCCCTATTCACTTTTTGCACATGCCTTTATTTTTGGAGAAAAACAGGTCCTGCTTCTTTGCTTTCAACAATGCTCAGGAACACCTGTAAGAGAACAACAAACAGATGCATCTCAGTTTTTTAACGTTAAGAACATTAAGATCGTGCAATATTTTGCCTATGAGCTTTATCGAAAAGTGAGTTGCAAAAGAAAGTCGCTGCGTTACAGGCGCAGGCGTGCGCAATTTTAAAGAACTATCGAAAAGTACTCACGGCGCAAAGTAGCATTTCAGCACTGCAATCCTCAAGCCTCAAATTTTTTCCCGTGTTATTCACGTACAAAGAACGTTAATCCTCAAGATGTCTGCTGACATTCGTAATTCACTGGTCACTGGTTTAAATTGTCCACAGCCCGATTGTTAAACTCTCCCTAAAAAAAACTCTGCGGCTGTCCGGAGCGGAGAGAAGTCTCATTAATGAATTGTGCCTGTGTACTGTCGGATCTGGCGCCAGTAGATTCCATATCTTACGAAGATGGGCGGGGTCACGGGCTGGCAGTGATGGCTCTGTTAACCAATAGCAGATCGCGAAGACTGCCATTGGCTCGGACATCACGCTTCCCGACTCTCGGCCTAGTGCTCCACATTCAGAGGGCTGAGAGACTCATCATTCAGCGGAGCAATTTATTGAGACCTTCTTTTTTACCTTTATTTAGAGCTTCACACTGGTGATGTGTGATAATGTTGTCTTTTTTTTTTCTTAAGACTAAGAGTGCAAAATGAACTGCAATTATGAATGTGAAGTCGTATAGTCAGTTTATCCAGACAAAAAAAGATAAAGAAATAAAAAGAAGATTTAAAATAATTGTATTTGCAATAAAAAAAAATAGCCTAATATTAATCGATATGGTAAATTAGGCCTACTTTTAAACAGTGCCCACCAGCAATGACTTTAATTTTCTCTACTGATAGCCTAAAAAGAAGGGTTTACTGCAGTTATAAACGATTGTTAAAGAATTTATTAATGTGATTAGGACCTGTTGCCTGAACATTAACATTTGCTTAAAACAACAAAACCTGTATCACTGAAGTGTCACATGCGATATATGCCCAATGCAAACAAACACAAGTCCTGGCACCTCCAGGCATTAATTGGGGAGGAGTATTTTATGGTCTCTAAATTGGGGGCTATTGTTCTTGCGAGTCTAATTGTTTTAAATTAGTTGTCACCACATTCTTCTTGTGAAAACACTGTCTTTGCATGCTGTTTCAAGCGATCAAACGTCACTTTACATATTAATAGCGGGCCCGTCTCTTGGTGGTGCCGACAGGTCGCATGGGCAGGTCCAAATAGAGCCAATTGGTGGCCATTAGGGCAGCTTCGTTGATTCTTGCTTACAATTATCTCGTGGCAAAACAAGCAGCAGACTAGCCCACCGCAGGCAGAAAGACAGAACGTCGCCAATTAGCTTGATAAGCGTTTAGATAAACTGTGGATACAGGTTAGTCAGCTGAAGACTTCATTTGCATTTAGAGTTTATAGCTCTCACCTCTCAACGTTAAATTTGCTGTCTATCCTATTCATTCAGGAAAGGTTATCTTTCCTACTCTACACGTTTAAAAATGTTTGAGAATTCATGCAGCTGAAACTTCAATTATTTTTTTATTTTTTAAAATATAAAATCCTATTTACTGTTCCTACGTTTTTACGAATAACAGGTAATATACAGAAGATATACCCAGAAACGTGCTCCTCTGGATAGCTGCTTCTCACCTTTGGTAGCTCTGTGGCCTCAGACTGCTTGTAGCAACGCTTTGTGTATATTAATTATTCATTTAGCTTGTCTGGTTGGATCAATCAAAGAAAACACAAGATAAACTTGTCTGCCAGGGTGCTCCAGTTCGTTCATTACTATCTTTCGCTTTCTTAATTTTTTTGCTTTCTTAATGGATTAACACTTTTTTTTACACCAAGGTTTAGCTACACCAAGAACGAGTTTTTAAAAATTGCGTTTTAATTAATTTTGTACAATTTAACTCATCCATCGAAATAATTATGGTGCGCCCGTCGGATAATATGTATTTTTATTATTATTGTTATTATTATTATTATTTAAAGCAGGAGTTTTAGTCTGTGTGCTCTCTTTCTGAAGCAACAATGACTGACAGGCAATAATTGAAGCGCGAGCTCTGAGCCCCTACCGGCCGCCACTCTGACGCCGTGACTTGACGTCACTCTATCTCGGTAAAGGAGGAGAAAAAATATAGATGGGCTACAAAAGACTTTTCCTAAGCTATCTCCAATGTAATGCACTCAGCATTGAAGACTTGTTATGCATTGTGTGTTTTCAGTTGCAACACAAATAAATAAATAAATGAAAAGCTTTATAATCAATTCAGGCACCTCCCTGAGCACTTCAACAGAACTTCAGTATCAGATGCTTAAATCCCTTTTTAACGCACTGGATTCTGGCCTTGGTCCTGCACGTCACAAAAAAAGCCCTGGCAGCCCGAAGCCAACAAATTAGAATGTACAGGATAATATGATGCTTAGTTTTGCAATGTAATGATCCATTTTACACATGTCTTACATTCAAAAGGTGCAATGCCACATTGTCCAGACTTAGATGGAAGTTGAAATAATCTCAAGGGGTCTAAAATGGCCCCTTTGTCGTAAGCCTGAGTGATGTGCTACTGTATAATAAAAAATAATGGCCTATACAAAAAGAGTCTTTGCAAAGACGACTTGAGGCTGCTCCTAATATTATGTTAAATACAGTGGCATATACAGGTTGTAGGTGCTCAGCCAGGCTATTAAAGTACAAAAAAGAAAAAAAAAATAGGCTATTTGGAATTTATTCAAATGTTATATTTATAATCTATTAATAATAGTTAATCATGTAAATATCTGTGCGGCATTAAACTGTGTAAATATATATTTTAATGGCATACATGCCGTCCCAGGTGTAGCTTAGTTATACTGAGTGATTTTCTAGCTAGCTCTGTGCCTTCGCAACCAGTTTTAACACCCATGGTTTAACTCACCTGAGGCTAAATATTCTTTAGAGCATACCTAAACTAAATACCTGTGGTAATCCAGTTGCTCTCAATGTTAAAACAAAAGAGTCTGTCCTTTTGGGGACTTAGCATTTAGGCTTTGAGTTATAACCCCCGGCTGCAAGAGGACCCTAACTCACCCTTCTTTACACGTACGTGTGTGCGCGCGCGTTTGCAGATTCAGACTTTATTTCTTATGTAACACAAGTGGGGTCGTCCACCATGTGTGACTGTGACGACGACAATGACATCACGTTTGTGATGTCACATTAATTCGCTTTAAATTAATTGCATCAAAAATAATGGAAACAAGCTCCGCGAAAATGAAGGCAATCATTCCCTTAATTAACAGGTGCCGTGAAATGGCTTTGCCAGTTCGTTCCCTCACCGCGCATTTATCATTCTCCGTGGGGTTAAAAGAGGGCAGGAGGGGGCAGAGAGCGGCGCAGAAGGGTTTGTGAAGATAAGCAGGCACTGGGATATAGGGGGAATGACACAGACCAGCTGAAGCGGTATTGTCCTTTACTCACGGGTAATTAGATTGTGACAGGGCACTCGGGAGCAGACACAAGCACAGGCAAAGTCACAAGCCTCCTGTCCTCTGCTGAAGCATGGATAACAGGGATTGAAAGCAAAGCGTTTCACCCTTTTTTCATTTCATCCAACAATCCACATTATTTTGCAGCAAAGTCTCATCCTCGTGTATGCGCTAGCAGTATTAAACGATGCCCCATAACTGCTTTTATTCTAACGTGCAGCTTTTTGTCTTGTGCGACTTAAGGGGTAAAGTTCTCATTTTGAGTGATAGCGTTAGTTTAGTCGGAAAATGATCCGGTGGCAGTCATAAATCTGAAGGGTGATGACAGCGCGCCCGCCCTCCTTTTGTGGTTGACAGCTCTTGAAGTCAATGATTTAAATAAACAGCACAGGTGGGCTAATGCAAGCGTCCTTGGGGCATTCCAGAGAAAGCTAATTCCCCAACTCACACACATCACATTCACTTTCACGTTTGTAATCATTCAAAATAAATAAATAAATAATAAATTAATGAATTAAAAAAAGGCTACTTCATACGATTTTTGTAGCCTATGCCAGTTAGGTTTGTTAAATGTCAAAATGTTATCCTCACAATCACAAATTTCAGCGTGGATTAAGTCTGAAGTGTTCTTGTTTATGAGCATTATTTTATATAGCCTAAAACTGTATTCGTTTCATTAACAATCACTTGTATTATGATAGCTGTGTATATGAGTGCAACTGCATTTTAACATGTTTACAAAAATGTACATGGGCATTGTCATGATAGTTATGAATAAAATCAGTAAATAAAAATGTTTACAAACATTATAATATAATATTTATACTATTAACACACACGAATGTATATCTACATGAAAAAATATGAAGATGAAGACGTGTAACAATCTCTGTTTTAGTCTTTTCTGTTATAACTCAAAATGCGCGCAGTCGTACAAAAACGGTTTTAGTAAAAACAATATATTAGAGCAACATTTATTTTTGTACTCAATGTATTTATTTATTATTGTTCAGCCATACTAAATGCATTTTATTGTATTTTTGTTTTATTATAACACGTTCAAAACTACAATAATTCTTTTGATTAAAAATAAAATAAAACGCAGTCCCTAACACAGCGTAATTAGCCCATTTTGGACTTACAGTTCTCTTTATAAATACCTCGCTAAAACGCGTGAATAATCTCTTCGTTTTACTCGACTTCACGCTCGCTGTGTCGAATGATAACCTACGCAAAACGCGTCTTACCAGTGTTTATGATTAGGCTCTCTCCTCTTGACATTTCGCAGAGAAATGTGTCCTGGGGCCAATTCCGTGTGGCACAGTCTTTGAAGGAAGAGTAGCGGTGATTCGTTGTGCTCTGCGAAGCGCTGAGGCTCTGGGCACAGTCCTCCTTTGCTGGCGATGCCAACCTTTCCAGACAGTCAAGCGTCTTTCCAGAATGCTTTCGCTGAGGATCTTTCTTCGGTGACTTACGGTGTGGTGTAGTGTCTGACACCTCGTACTCTATCTTGTCTCACTCTCGCTGTCTCTCTCTCTCTCTCTCTCTCTCTCTCTCACTCTCTCTGGAAACAGCGAAACTTGAGGCACAAAAGTAGGGCTGCT
>JAUCMR010000016.1:2739953-2751125 GCA_032357425.1 Enteromius argenteus | reverse complement strand
TTCAGTAATAGCCTACGAAATAAATAAATAAAAAAACCGCCTGTTGTTCCAGCACAATGTTAGAATCATACCGCATCAACAAAACACAAATAATATCACTATATTCACATATCACAAAAAAGTATTAAGCTTTTTTTTGTGTGTGTTTAAAATTGTTAGCTGAATGTGAAGGGCGCCAAATTATGGCGCGAAACCAGCTTTATACCGCGAAAATTACTGATAGAAGTTTTTTTTTAGGAAACTGAACTGAACCTCCTTGGCCCAAAACTCATATAATTATTTGCACTGTGTAGATGGACTTATTGATAATAATAATATGCTACTAATATTTAATACTAATATATTAAAACCTGCAGTTAAATCAACTACGAGTGGAAAACCATGTGTACATTTTGTAAATCAAACACAAATAAATAAGAGCAATATAGGGAGAGTGCGAGGCACATTTCATGGATGGAATGTCCCAGGTGGGAATCCCAATAGCTGCAGAGGAAGTGTGCTGAGTTTTGGCAGGAAGAGGGCGCTGGGAGGGGTGGTCCTGACTAAGGAGGGGGGAGTTTCCTGATATTCCTCTTAACTGGCTCCAGCTCGTGGGTTCTCTTCCCTTCCCTGACCGTCCACCCTCCATATTGCATGTCCAACTCACTATCAGCCCAGCGTTCCTGTATGCACCCTGCCCTAAAACATCATCCTTCCAAAATCACTCCCCGCAATCTCCCAGCATTGTTCTCTTTCCAGTGATCTAGGACTCCTTATTTACTCCTATCATGACATCTTTATAGAACTAGTCACTGTACTGATTTTGTCCTTGTGTAGGCTTTTAAAAATGCATGTAAACCTTTACTGAAAAGAATGTCACTAACTTAATTATCTTTCATTTGAGATAGATGAAATTAAACAGAGAGCAAATGTTAATAACCTAATAACCTCACATCTTTCAAAATTCCTGTGCTTGTTTGTAATAATAATTTAACCACAGTTAGTGGTTGTATGTAGGCCTATGACTAAATAATAATAACATTATCATTATTATAACTAAAAAAAAAAACTATTGTAATGTTTCAACATAAAAAAGAAAAAAGGTAACACTTTATTTCGATAGTCCACTTCAGACATTCTACTAACAGTAACTTTGTAACTACATGTCAACTAGCAGTCATTAGTAGACTGTCTGCTTAATATCTCCGAACACTTTATTTTGGTGGATCCACAACATACTGACTATCAGAAACTTTACAATTACATGTCAACTTATTCTACTAGCCCTAAACCTACCCTAACAGTCTCCTCTGAGAGTTAGTAGACATGTAGTTGTGAATGAATGAGAATTAGTTGACATGTAGTTACAAAGTTACTTATAGTTAGTATAATGACCATCAAAGTAATAATATTTAAAATATTTTTTTATTTATATAAAAAAAAAAAAGGTAATAGTAAAAAACTGAGATGCATTTGTACGGAGAAGAACCAAGCCTCTCCGAGAGAGCTCTGAGCTGCTTGTGTGTAAAACAACACAGTGATGCACTTCGCTCTGAAAGTGAATCACAACCATATTGCAGTTTTGAATTTATTCTGGTCAATCTTGCAGCCAGTATAACCTTTCTCATCAAGTTTTTATAGGTCTTGTGTGAAACTGGGTGAATTCCATTCATTTCGAACAAAAAGCTGGTTTGAAAGTGGCTCCTGTGTGAGTCGTACTTCATACTTTACTGTACTATTGACAGATGAAAATAGACCATTTGTTTCCAATGGAATTTAAGCAAAATGTGACTACACCTTTACGCTGTATGTGAACAATCTTCTCATTATTCTCTTTTTTTTTTCTCTCTTTTGCAGCTTTAGGAGAAAGTGCCTCTTGCCTCATTGTCCCATAGATTGTTTAAAAAGCAGGCTAAATTATTTATTTTATGGTATGTTTCAGGTGTTAAAGTGCCTCAATAATGCATTTCTGAAAAATACCTTTCATGTAGTGTGTAACACAGCTTTAAGTGAATGAAAACATCCTGAAAAGTTTTAAATCTAAAAGTGTACCATTTATAAAGTCATTGTCCCTCAAAAGAAAGACTCAACTCTGAATAATTGAAACGAGTCATTTTTAATAGAAGTCACAAGCCATTTCTTTTTGACATCATTAGCATATTGCCTTTTCGCGTTTGTCTGAATGAAACAGCAAATACATTCTATTACTAAAAAAAATGAACGTTTTTTTTTACCTTGTATGCATGTGAACCTGTTGTTTGGGACACCCAAAACCAAAACATGAACCTTTCATTACCCACAATAGGCGCACAGCTTTTCTTCTCAGTAAAGAGTTTTGTGTGGTCTCAGGCTGGAAGTGAACTTCTGTTGTTAGAGCACAGCATGACCGGTGGTCCGACACACAACTCGGTGAAGGGGTAAATAAAGAGTGATACGGGAAGCAGCCAGGACACGAGGTCACTTCCTATCTGTCAAAGCTCAGGCTTCATCGCGTGTCGGTGGGCAGCACACCTGGCCTCACCTTCACGTTCCACTCCGACAGGTAGAGGGCAAATAGTTAATGCTGTGGGGCAGGATAGAAGAAGTGGAGAGGGATAAAGAGAAAGTATGAAGAGAGGACGTAGAATTTGTTTTCATGCGTCTGGGGAGATGAGAAGGAAAAGTCTTTTTGTCTCATCTGAGCTCAGCGGACTACCTAAGTTTCCTATAAGCAGTCGAGTAGAGGAAAAAGACTGCTCTGGAAAACAGAGGGTTAGACTTGTGGCCAATGGGAAGTGACCTTGCTCTTCCAATCAGTCCAAGTTTGTGTGACTGTATGTGTATGTTAGGGTATGCACACAGATGCTCGTGGTTTCACATTCAGAAGGAATCAAATATGTATCGACATATCTGTGTGTGTCCTGAAGTGGTTGGGCTATTGTAGAAGTATTTTGACAGGGAGCTGAGTTGAAACTACATTTGGAGTCATGCTGAGGCAAAGAATAACAGACATACACTCATGAAAAAACATTAGACGGGGATCTGACACAGGCATGCTTCCTCCAGAGATGAATCAGGGTGCTGACTCCTTCTCAGAGCCTGGGGTGGAGGTGCTTTGATGGGATGCCATGTGGGAGAGATCAGGGGGTCTTAACTGGAGCTCTGGACTGTAACACAAATGAGGAGGAGAGCAGAAGGATCTGACTGATTAACACAGATCTATTATAAAAACTAAACGCATATAGTGTTTACACTGTTAAAACAACTTCATGTCACTCAAACGTTTTATATGACAAATCAGACAACTCAATGGGTTTTTGAATGGAGTTTTGGTCCAACATCTCAGATAAGACTGTGGTTAACACAAGCTCAAGGTATTTTCATGTTTCATTTTACAAAATGAAATACATCAGTACCTTACATTGGCACAGTTCTTCTGGATTGAGTCTGTCTCAGTTTGTTCTGTTACTTCATGTCATTCCAGACAGACTGGATGATGATCAGATCAGATCTCTGTGTGGAGCACAGGCTGTTGTCAGACAATAATCTTACTGCATTATTAAAATTAATGACAAAAGTAATGTTTGGAAATGTAAACTGATATTTCCAACTGACACATTACTGCAAAAAATAGAAATAACCCACTTAAAACCATTTTTTTTGTTGGTGAAAATACTAGTGGCCCAAGACTTTTGCACAGTACTGTGTATATATATATATATATAGTCCAGATTGCAATATGCTGTTGTCCAAGTCCTCTGAAAAATATAAATGATATTTATGAGTTGATAAATATTAAATATATTTAGAAAGTAAAGTAGTGCTGTATTACTCTTTATTTAATTTTACACATTTTGAGTCATAAAATTCAAAATCTTCTTAAAAACGGTATAAAGGTAAGCTTTTCAAGGCCAACATGAATACATTAATAAACACTTGGTACGTGGAACTCTTACTAGGTTTTTGCCTTTTTCTTTATCATGGACGTTTGTTTGTCATTGACCCAGATGTTTCAAATATATAATATTCCATGGACCGATGCTGATATTTCTGATTTATCTAACATCAGTGCACTACGTTCATAGTCGATGAGTCAAACTACACCATGTGGTTAGCTCTGCAAAAATCTCCAGCATCATTTGTTTGCAGATGATTTTTTTTATTGAATGCACTGCCATTCAGACACATTTAATATGCTTTTTTGAAGCCACTGTATAGATTATAGACAGGCATACACACTTGTGCACAGGCAGCATTACTCTTTTCTATCTCTCTCTTTCTTCTGCCTGCCCCCACCTTCTTTTAGAAAGAATGTGTCTCTCGGCACCCAGGACCCAATCCTGCGTTTGAAGTATCGCCGTCAGAGCTCTCCTTCCATCTTTCCGTCTCCCTCCGTGCCTCTTCCCTCCCCTCCCCTGTCATGTCTGTCTATCTGTCAGCCGGACTCATCTCCACCCCCTGCAGCTGTGAGCAGGAAACAGACCGGTCCTTTGTGTCCCTCTGTTCCTGCCGTCCCTCGTCTTTTACCGCCGTGATCACACCTGCCACCTGCGCAGGGCACCACTCACCTTTCATCCTGCTCTCTCCTCTTTTTCTCTTACTAAAGCTCTGTCAGGAATGACCGGCGGACGGGGCAGCGCCTGCTTCTCTCACATACGCTATTGTTGAGCACTTTTCTAAACTGGCGGGCGCTGTGGGCATGAGTGGACTAAGTTAGGCTAAGCCACTTGAAGCTGTGCATTACACTGGTTTTACCATGGGAAAAGAGTGTTTTAACCTCTGAATCACTGTACTGCACAGCTTTCAGTGTTTAATTGCTGGTAACACTTTGTTTTAGAGTCTCTTAACTAGTTGCTCATTAGCATGCATGATAGAATCATTTTGAATGCATGATAGAATCACAAATATCATTTTGTTTTTTCCCTCAAATACATGCTGGACACAATTATTGGCACCCCTAGAAATTCTTATGAGTAAAATATCTCTGAAATATATTCCCATTCATATTCAGGGTTTTTTATTCAACTCCAGGGTGATTATGAACAATAAAGAAAACAGTTGAGTCTCTGGGTCAGAAAATCTTTAAAATACAGTCAAACAGCCCCTACATCACCATGTTGTTTGAGATGGTTTCAAGAAAAATTCTCCCCGCTCATCCAAAAATAAACTCCAGCATATTCAGCTATCAGACATGACTAGAACTTCAACTGGCTTCTATTGACAGATGAAACTAAAAAATGAGTTTTTTAGCAGCAAACACTTAAGATGGGTTTGGTGAACACAGGGATAAAAAGTACTCCATGTGTACAATGAAATATACTGCTGTGTTTTTGATGTTGTGGGCCTATATTTCTGCTTGAGGTCCTGTATCATCTGTATCAACATCATATTTAGACACATGACATCATGGATTCTATCAAATACCAACAGATAAATATCAATAATTCACTGACTCTGTTAGAAATCTTATAACAGGCCATGTTTGGATCTTCCAAACGTACAAAAGTCCAAGTAAAAACCTAAAAACAACACAAAAATGGGTCACTGAGCACAAAACCAAGTCCAGTCCTCTGACCTGGACCATGTAGAAAATGAATGAGATGAACTGAAAAGAAGAAGCCCCATCATGGAGCTGGGAATCTAAAAGGTCTGAAGTGATTCTGGATGAAGGAATGGTCTCTGATCTCTTGTCAGGTGTTCTCAAACCTCATCATGCATTACAGGAGAAAATCTAGAGCTGTTAATCTTGCAAATAGAGGTTCCAAAAAGTATTGAATAAAAGGGTGCTGTTAATTGTGGCCAATGTGTATTAGAGAAAAACATTCAGTAACACTTTACAATAATGGGCCGTTGTTAACAAGTAACTATGCAGGAAGTAATAGGTAGTTCTAACTTAACACTTAACTTAATGCTATTAACTAAGCAGTAATTAATAGCAAATTTAAGGCAAAGGTAGTTCTTTATTAGATGCTTGATAGTTATTAAATAAAAATATCCTCATTGTGAACTACTTGTGAGCTATGACAAATTAATAAATAATTACCAATTAGTTACTAATCCCAGCAGTAACGTCTTAAAAGTAAACAATTGGGTTCTTAGGGGAAACTCATTTATGAATTTTATATTCCTAAAATAAATCAACTAAAGGTTAAAATTGTGACTACTACTTTTACCAAAGGATGGATGTTCTCTGTTAATTTCAAACTTAAACATAAAATAATAATAATAACAATGATAAATTACTTAAATGTTAATAACTAGGAAGAGATCCTGACAAGCTCATGATTTAACTAGTGCACAATTGTGAACTCTGTTTTATGTCACTTCAATATGAATCCAAAATAGTGAAATATCACTAGTACCTCCACAAAATGTAAGACTATACAGTATGTGACAGATATAAAATGTCAAACAGCTTTTTAATTACTGAGGGGTTAACGTGTTTTTCACTTTAAAATAATGATCCCGATCACTAGTAGTTCCTTTAAAGTGAAAAATGTACTAATCACTCCAGCGTTACTCTGTCAGCCTGCAAAAACTACTAGTGATCTGGACCATTATTTTAAAGTGAAAAACACCTCAACTGCTCAGTAATTACTATGTCATTCAATAAGTTATTTGACATATTTTATATCTGATGCATAATGTACAGTCATACATTTCTGTTATAAAGTAGATCACTATTGCTTTACACAAATGTATGACTGTACACTATGCATCAGATATTACGTTTTACAAATCACTGTAATCTGGAATATGTGGTTTTATCTTTCACACAATATAAATGCAGTCGATGCCTTCATTAAGGATGTGAATTGTTTTTGTCAAGAGAACATCATGCTCAAAGAAAAGTCTTCCCCAGTCTACTGTCACTAAAGTTAGGTCTTCTGGAGTCTGAGACATACTGAACTGACACAAACTAGAGTTCACTTCCTAGTTAACATTTTGAAATGAATAATTTTCTTAGGAATTACTGAGTAGTTAAGGTGTTTTCACTTTAAAATAATGGTCCAGATCACTAGTAGTTTCTGCAGGCTGGCAGAGTAACGCTGTAGTGGTTAGTGAGGGGTTGATCTATTTTTCACTTCAAAGCTAACGTGCTACTAAGGAACTACTAGTGATCGGGATCATTATTTTAAAGTGAAAAACACATTAACGCCTCAGTAAATACTCAAACATAAATTAAAAAGCTGTTTGACATTTGATATCTGTCACATACTGTATAGTCATACATTTTTGTGAGTTTACAACTGTGCACTAATTAAATCATGAGCTTGTCAGGATCACTTCCTAATTATTAACAAGTAATTTATCATTGTTATTATTATTTTGTTTAAATTTGAAATAAACAGAGAACATCCATCCTTTTGTAACAGTAGTAGTCACAATTTTAACCTGTTGCTGAATTATTTGAGGGATATAAAATTCATAAACGAGTTTCCACTAAGAACCCAATTGTTTACTTTTAAGACGTTACTGTTGGTAATTCTTTATTAATTTGTCATAGTTCACAAGTAGTTCACAATGGGGATATTTTTATTTAATAATTATCAAGTATCTAATAAGGAACTACCTTTGTCTTGAATTTGCTATTAATTACTGCTTAGTTAATCTTACTTCTCTATTAGTTAATAGCGTTAAGTTAAATCTTAACGTAGAACTATTACTTCCTGCATAGTTACTTGTTAACAACGGCCCATTATTCTAAAGTGTTACCCAACATTCATTTGATATTTCATCCATTTAAAATTCTTATTATCCAATAAAAGGTTACATTTTTATTTAATAACAGATCAAAAGGAAGATTAATTTTCACAGCCTTTTTTGATCATATATAGCAAGCGTGCCAACAATTCTGACCGCGACTGTACAATATAACTTGTTCTTGTCATCACTGAAGAGAACTTTGAACCCTTCACACAACATGCTCCCCAGTAAAGGTTAGCCTTTTGATTCTTTTGCTGATGAGAGGTTTGGTCACTGCTGAGTGGGCCTTCAGTCCAAAATTAAGTTAAAATAGGGATAGTCAGATAATTAAGGAAATTAGCATGATGTGCTAACACTAATATCTTGGAGGTGTATCTGTAGGTGTTCTCTAATTTTGATCATTCACATTTTTTATACTGTGCTTCAGAATATATTTCGCTCATGAAACATGCTTAAAAACTGTGCTTTACTCCTGTTAGGATAACATCAAATGGGACAAAGCAGTGACCTTTACATTGTAGGAAATTGTAGCTTGTTCTCTAATTTTGATCTCCCCTGTCTATGAAAGACCAATATTTAATAAACAGCTACAGTTATTAAATATAAATAAATAATTTAATGCATTTATTTAATAAATGCATTTAGTAAAATCTTTTTTGTCAATATCTTTTTAAAGAAATGAATACCTTTTATTCAGGAAGGACACATTCAATTAATCATTGACAGTAAAATAATTACAGTGTTACAAATTATTTCTTATTTTTCTCTTTTAAACTTTCATTTCTCTTTTCAAATATCCTGGAAATAAATATCATGGCTTCAGAAAACGTTTGACAACATTTATATAAGAAAAGTTTCATATTAAAATAATTTTTGAAGCAACATTTGACACTAAAGACTGAAGTAATGGCTGCTGAAAATTCAGCATTTTGGTAAAAAAAATTATAATTCATAGATTGTTATTACTATTACAGTACATTGCAATAATATTTCACAATATAACTACTGTATTTTACAGTTGTTTTTTTTAAATCCAATGAATGCAGCCTTATTCGAGATAAGATCTTAGACCTTACTGACGCCCAAGTTTTGATCAGTTTTTTAAATAACATATTTAAATAGCATAAATACACTATGAAATTTATTTAGAATATTATACATAAATACAGCATATGTTTTTTTAAATTATTATTTTAATGTCAATGTAATCTGAAGCAAAAATAATCATTATCTTAACTGTGCATTTACAGCAGTCATTCATTGTAGAAAATTCAAACACAGCTCATCTAATCTTTAATTTAGCATCAGAACTACAGATTTAATTTAAATCCATAATGGAACAGCATATTTTGAGGAGGGATATTGAGGGGAAAGAAGCAGACAGATACAGAGCAAGCTGCAGCTGGATTTCGTCTTTATTTATTAAAGAGAAAAAGATGGGATGAAAGAAAGATGAAAGTGCATTTGAGATAAAAGTTGTTCTGAAGGGAGGATCGGGCCGCGGGCCTCATGTCCACTTCATGTGGGGATGTTTAGGGGTCATATGTTCACCTGTGGAGGGGTGTCTGTTTCCTGTTAGATTACTGGAGGTCTTTGTTTCTAATATAAAGCTGAATGTAGTGCAAGGTTTTATGAAACTGAGCAGCTAGAAAATAATGGAAAACACTTTATTAGATATAGACATATAAAATAGACATGCAACATTGTAATTGTAATTGCTAAAATAAGTACATAAAATGACAGGATTGTAAAATAATGTGTTGCCGGTTTAGGGATTGGGTTGCTTGTATAATTATGCACAATACTATTATTGCTATAGTACAAAATTGTAAGAACACCTTATAATGAATGTACGACTATAGTAAATAGTAGATTCTAAACACACTTTGTATCAGTTGTAATGTGCTTTGTATCGTGCATAACTTTCAGTTAATGAATATTATTGTTAACTTTTGTGCAGTAACCTGTAAGTTGATGATCTAAATCTGATGACAGGGGTTGGAAAAATTGCAATTGCTGACTTCAACCCAGAAAAGAAAGTGCTTTCAGAGGTAAATAATCACATTTGGATGAAAGATTATGATCACACCATAGATGATTTAAGTAAACAGGTGCTGTGTTAGTCAGTCAGCACCCAGCACCAGGATGCTTTAAATCCGTTTCGTAATTACACAGATAACACAGTTGTTCTGAGAGGACGTGGTTAATAAGTTGAATATTTCTCTTTGCCGGCCCAAGTCAGGTGCCACAATGTAACCTTTCAAAAACACCCCTTTCATGTAGTTGCACAGCTTGAGGTTTTCTGACAGAGTGTGTGTGTGTTTGTGTGCTTGTGTGCGTGTCATGAAGTGCGGACAGTGAGGGCGGTGTCTCTGTCACCGTGGTGATTTATGAGCGTGCTCAGTTGCAAGCTGCACAGTGCAGGATATTGTTCTCTGACACTGACGGGTCTCTCTGCAGGCTGTCAGGACGTGTGTGTGTGTGTGTGCGCGTGCAGGGCCTGCAGGTGAGCCCGGGCCGGCACAATCAATCAACAGCGGGTCAGTACAGTCCCGGGGCCCGGGACCACCTCACACTCGCCTCTATTGTGGGTGCTCTATCGCTAATGAACACTGGCCAAGTTGGGACTCTTTGTTTGGTGTTTTGGAGGCTTCTTGAGCTTTCTGCCTGGGCTTTGAGAAACTGTCACTGAACTCTGCAGCTTGGAGCGTGCGTGTGCCCACCCTCTATCCTCCACCTCCCCCCGGCCCTCACATACACCTCTCTTTCTCTGCGTCTCAGCTTTCATTGTACACCACATCAGGATACAGTACTGTTGCTGGATTCCGGTTTCAAACAGAATTTAAGCTCCGGTCTGGTCAACAGCTAAACCGCAGCCTTTGGCAGGAGCTGTACTGTATGTTCTAGATGAAGCTCTGATGGAGGGGCTTCACCCGTAACGACCCTTTCTCATTCACCAATCAAGACAAACCTCAACGGGTCTGCATTCACACCCTTATTTTGTCAGATATCGAACATGTAGCTCAAAAAAAAGGGGAATGAAAAGCTAATAAGGTATAAAGTAATAAGGTGTGAGAGGCTATACTGTGAATATCACGTGGATGGAATGTTGTATTGACCAATCTGCATCCAGGATCTGAATTAGTAGTTGCATGCTAAAGATTGTAAACATCAAATTAAAGTTTTACATCCAGACAAATTCAGCTCAAACTACTTATGACTGGTTTCATGATCCAGGGTCATAAAAATCAGAGTATCTTTGGGCTCTTTGTAGTAATAGTCAAAAAGGCATCGAATGGGTCAAAAATCATTAGGATAATAAGTAAAGATTGTGTTCCATGAAGAATTTCCTACTGTTAATATATCAAAACATATTTCTTTTCTTTTCTTTTCATAATTCCATTCTTTTTACGATGTAACGAGTACATCATGTGAAGGGGAGTGTTCCCGGTTCCGGCTGATCTAATTAATGCAGCCTAACAATCCTTTAACGGATTTGATTAATAA
>JAUCMR010000016.1:2694385-2720938 GCA_032357425.1 Enteromius argenteus | reverse complement strand
CTGCAGTATGTGGTTTAGTATTGTCCTGCTGAAATACACAAGGCCTTCCCTGAAACAGACATCAGCTGGAGGGGAGAATATGTTGCTTTACATACTTTTCAGCACTCATAGTGCCTTCTAAAACATGCAAGCTCAAATATCGTATGCACCTATACACCCCCATACCATCAGAGATGCTGGCTTTTGAACTGAATGCTGATAACACACTGGAAGGTCTCCTAATCTTTTGGCTGGAGGACACAGCATCTGTGATCAAGAATGTACAATTTGGACTCGTCTGACCATAGAACACTTGTCCACTTTGAAACAGATTATTTTAAATGAGCCTTGGCTCACAGGATGCAACGGCACACTGGACCATGTTCACATAAGGCTTCCTTTTTGCAGTTTAGTTGGCATCTGCAGATATTACGCCGGACTGTGTTTACTGACAGGGGTTTCTGGAAGTATTCCTGGGCCCATTTAGTAATGTCAATGACAGAATCATGTGATGAGTGATGCAGTGTCGTCTGATGCCCGAAGATCCCGGCATCCAACAAAGATTGTGAGCCTTGTCCTTTACGCACAGAGACTTCTACAGTTTCTCTGAATCTTTTGATGATGTCATGTTTTGTAGATGATGAAATTTGCAAAGCCTTTGCGATTTGATGTTGAGGAACATTGTTTTTAAAGTACTCCACAATCTTTTCCACACTCTTTCACAGATTGGAGAGCCTCTGCCCAGCTTCACTTTTGAGAGACTCTGACTCTCTAAGACATCCCTTTTATAGCTGGAAGGATCATGTTACAGACCTGATGTCAGTTCACTCAATTAGTTTCTAGATGTTCTCCCAGCTGAATTCTTTCAAAATGTCTTGCTTTTTCAGCCCTTTGTTGCCCCAGTGCCAACATTTTTGAGACCGGTAGCAGGCATCAAATTTGAAATGAGTTTATTTAGTGTATAAAAGTGTAAAATTTCTCAATTTAAACATTTGTTATGATCTCTATGTTAATAAATAAAACATGTGAATAAAATATTGGCTAATGGGATTTGAAAGTCTTTTAGTTGTAAATTTATTCAAATTTAAAAAATGTCCCAACATTCACAGAATTCGATTCACAATATGAACAACACAGCAACTCATCATTTGGTCTCGTCGTTAATACCCTACCTGCCCACACGGTTGCGTACGAGCCCATGAGAGCGGATGTAGACACAGTCTCCCACTTTTAACCACATGTCGTTGTAGCAGAGCTGCTCATAGTACTGGCAACCTGGCTCTCCATTACTGACCTCCATAGTGACATCCTCTCTCTCCTGAAGACACAGATTGATGGTAAGGCATATATATATATATATATATATATATATATATATATATGACAGAATATGTCTTACCTTATCAATAATCAAAGGCATAGCTTTGCCATCCTCTGCTACCTCAGGAGGCTTCTCGCTGTCCTGTCTGGGTGCAAACATGGAGGCCACACGAACCACAGGCAATGGCACTTCACGAGGGACGAACTTCACTGAGCTCAGGGGCATCGTCCACATTTTGATCTTTTTAAAGGACTTGGTTTTCGCAGAATAACGAGATTCGCAAACAAAAACATCTTCAGGTCTGAAGCTGTCAGGCTGAAGCTTGAAATACTCCTGCAATGAAGGTTTTTTTTTTAATCAGAACAGATACAATGTTTTTACAATTTTATAATAATGCAAAAAAAAAGTTTAGTTTAGTGAGAATATTTTGGAATCATTGCTGAATGATATTACCTTCACAAACATGACGACACATTTGCCCAGTATTTTACTGACAGGAATTTTGTTGTAATAGTCACTTTTGAAAACTTCTTTCTCAAGAAATTTGCGTGTAGCGAGATGAAATGTTTCGTTGGGTCTATAGAACCAGCAGCCATAAAGCCAATTTTCTCCTTCATGAAAAAAAAAACATACACATAGTTTAACAGTTACACTAATGTTCAAACATTTGGGATCAGATTTTTTAAATGTTTTTGTAGACTGCATTTTTTAATACAGTAAAACAGTAATATTGTGAAATATCATTACAATATAAAACCACTGTCTTCTATTTTAAATTAGTTTAAAATATAGTTTACTCCAGTGATGGGAAAGCGTCAAATTTCAGCATTACTCCAGTCTTAAGTGTCATATGATTCTTCAGAAATCA
Organism: Enteromius argenteus; assembly: GCA_032357425.1. Classification (NCBI taxonomy): domain Eukaryota; kingdom Metazoa; phylum Chordata; class Actinopteri; order Cypriniformes; family Cyprinidae; genus Enteromius; species Enteromius argenteus. Next base: position 2,718,770 of record JAUCMR010000016.1, on the reverse strand, counting down.
TTCTAATATATTGAATATTCTAATATGCTCTAATTCTGTGATGAAGTTCAAACAAGTAGAATTCATTCAAAAACAGACTTTTTTCTAAAACAATGTAAAAGTCTATATAATCACTTACTGAGCCCACTGTATATTCTCAGTCAACAGTGTAAAGAGCAACCTATATGTCATAAGGTTTTATGAAACAATACCTGCATCATCCTGCCAGAGGCGCTCTATGCAGACGATGTGCGGCTGCAGGTTTGGTTCTGTGGGCTCTACATAAACATAGTCTCCTACATGGTACATGTTGTCCTTGAAACTGCAGTCCTGGCTGTAGTTACGCTGTAGAGTTCCCTGCCATCCACCACCTGCTGTGTCCTCGCTCTTCTCAGCCTCTGGAAATCAGTGTAAAAGCCATTTGAATACAAAACATTACAATTATTTACAATCATCGGCAACTTGCACACTCCAAGATTAGTTTAGAGACTGACAACTGCTTTAAACACAGGAGAGTCTATAAAATAAAGAAGACATTCATAAAACTGTGACAGTTGATTTAGGATGTATATAAAGAAACATATATGCTTGAGTATGCAAACAAGCATTCTTCATTCAAATTCAGTTTTCTCAATATCTACATTTTTTTACATCTTCAGATTCCAGTTGCTTAAATAGTTATATCAAATATTGTCCTATCCTTAAAAAAAACCATACATCAACAGAAAGCTTATTTATTCAACTTTCAGTTTCACAAAACTGACCCTTATGTCTGGTATTGTGGTCCAGGGTCACATATACCACTCAATCTTTAACTGAACTACTTTGTAACTATGCACTGCTCATTCAAAATGATTTTGAAATCAGAATTGAAAAACGTTTATCACAGTTCAAGTAATTTTATGTATGAATTTTATTTTTATATTTGCAGGTTGGGCAGATGATTATTTATATCACATTACATATATCGTTAAATCTTTAACTGAATTAGTGCACTGCTCATTCAAAATCATTTTAAAATCAGAAATTCATTTTATGTACAAATTGTATTTCGTATGTTTTAGCTTGTTTGTTTATTTTTAACAAATAAACTGATTTAAAAAACAGAATTGAACGCTACTGGAACAGTACCTTTCTTCTCCTCCTCTCTCTTGAGTTTGTCTTCTTCATATTCTTTAGGCAGCTTCTCTTTCTTCTCCTTCTCCACATCGCTGTGCAGGTGTTTAGTGGTGTAGCTGAGGGCTGGTGACAGCAGAATCTCTCCATTCTTACACAGTTCATCTCTGATGCGGATGAAGAACTGCTGGAGCTCCACAGAGTCCTCAAAGATCTCAGAATCAGTTCTATGACACAATTTAAAACATGCAGTATTGTGAAAAACGAACACTTTACCTCTCCAGGTACGCAAGTCCTAAACAAAACGAGCGAATGAAAAGCATCACCTGTGCAGACGTCTGGCTTTCTCCAAAACTTCAAACATATGGTCCTGGAACACATCTAGTCTCCTATAACGGCCCTTATCCACGTTAGCTCGGATGATCTCAAAGTTCAGTGGAGTCTTATCGGGACTATTAGGATCAACAGCTGGAATCTCTGCCAGTGAGTCACTATAGCATCTTCCCTCGTCATCCTGGTGACCAAGAACTGAGACAAAAAGATTGCGAATGAGCTCCTGGATGAGCCGCGCAACATCTGGGACATGAGCGTCGTCTCCTCCCTCCAAGTCTCTCCTGGTCTCCAAAAGCACTTTGTGAAGCACCAATGCATCTTTGTAGATCAACGATTCAGGTTCATTGTAGGTGCAAGCATTGTTGAACATCAACACTAAGTCTTCCACCAGAGCATCAACATCCTGGTACTTATTGGCCAGCATGTGGCTCTTCACCTTCTCCATGTCTATGGGTTTCTTGATGGCCACATAGTAGTCTGGAAGCTCAGCACGGGATGGAAGACGGAGGAAGATTGTGCTGAGACGCCGTCCACGCTTGTCTGTGTAGTTCTTCACTGCTTCATAGAGTTCATTGAGTTTCTGCTGCAGAGGAGTCAGGTACTTGGACTTTTTAGGAGAAACGCCACTCTTTCCTGGAATGAAAGTGGCACATGGTCAGTTACAGCTTCCTCAGATGATTGGTGTTATGTAGACGGAAACCAACAACTTCTTCACTTCGAAATCCAAAAACATACTGTAGGAGTTGTTCCCAAAATACAAAAGTCAGACTTCCTAAACTGAACACATGCAGAGTTCATATGGAGCAGAATTTACAGTCACTTCGAAATACTGAAAACACCAAATCATGAGCAAAATAACACAGTTCTATGCTTCACTCTAAAAAATGAAGCACATATTTATTTAAAGGGGTCATTTGATGTGATTTCAAATTTTCCTTTCTCTTTGGAGTGTTACAAGCTGTGCATAGATAAGATCCCTGAAGTTGCAAAGATTAAAGTTTAAAAAATTATTTTATAAATATATTCTTTATAAAAGTTAAGGGCTGGGCGATGTATTCATTGATCTATTCATGCACATCTCGTCAGTAAAGCCGGTTCTGCTGACTTGCAGAATCACTTCAGATTCTGAACATGATATTGCGTAGCTCGCCAGTGATCTACGGCTCTGTGCTTTAACTGCCGCTCTTTTTGAAAACAGGTGATAGAGATTTACCGCTAATAATAGAACCGGGTTTACTGACGAGATGCGCATTAATAAATCAAATAATATATCGCCCAGTCCACGCACCCCTAAAACGACTTGTTTAAACAGGCCCCCACTTTTCTGCATCACAGAGTGGGTTTATTTTCAAACACCACCCAAATGTTTACGAAAAGAAAGAAGGCAGAGCTATTATTGTCGCTGTAGTTTTGCTGCGGCGCCATGTTCTGGAGATACTGTGTGTCATTGTGAAAGTGAAAGAGGACACAACTCGAAATCAGTGTTAAGTTGTATTCACAACACTGTTCCAGAACAGCTGAACCCAAATATTAGAGTGTGTTCGGCGCATTTACGGAGGACCGACTTCTAAAACCTGGAGAGCAGTCTATGCTGGCTGTGCACAGAGACTATAAAGTGGAGCAATTCTACCTCTGCAAGGACAGTCTGGTGCTTCTGACTCACAACCTTTATGCAAGTTACATTTTCTTATTAAAAGAATCTGCTACTTACTATTCAAACACGAGTTTTGAGCAGTGAAGGGTAGTGCTTGTTGTGTTTCTCTGATCCCAACTGCAGACATGGTGTTATGTTTACGAGGTGCAATGCGTAAAAAGACAGTACTAAGTCATAATAATCAGTAAATATGTCCCCACTGGATGCAACAAATGCCTCGTTTATAATGTGTTTTATTGTTGTGATGTCATAGCGCTGGGACGCGGCATCATTTTATGGTAATAGGCGTAACATTTCCGCCACATGCTTGCGGTATTTGGCTTTTTTAGAACGACTTTTTTTGTACAAATCAACTCATTTCAGGAGGCGGGGCTTAGAGGAAAAACAAAAATTTACAGTATGTGGAAAATAATGTTTTTTTGCACCTTAAACCACATAAACACATTGCATTACATAAAATAATGTTCTTTTTAGCAACATCATATGACCCCTTTAACTAAACTGTAACCTTTTTATTTCATAATTGCTCTAAGCCATGTTGTTGTTTTTTTATTGTTGTTTTGCTTTGATTTCATATTTCAACCTTAGCACTGGGCGATATAACAATAACAATAATTATCACGCAATATTTGCCTCGATAAAACAACAACAAGAGTTCGATAAATGTTCGATATAATGTTTATGAACCAAAAGATATTAATTAAATGTATTAAAAAATACTACTATAAAGTATTTTTTGTGATTAAGCTATAGTGTTTTTGCAGACTAGACTACTGTTTTTCATACAGATACCTAGAAACAATATAGATAAATTTTTACCAGACATTGAGGTACTGTATGCGTGGTTTAAACTACTAACTATAATAAAAAAAAAAATGCTACTATGGAAGACCAGTGGTTCATTTTAATAAAACTCAAACAGTCAGTATAATTAAATCTCATTAAAAATTAGGTAAATAAAAATGTGAAATTTATTGTGATATCAGTGTATCACCTTATGGCCATATTGCCCAGCTCTATTCAACCCTAATTCAAAGCAAAAAGTAAGATATACACAAATGCTGCTTTCAAAACATACTAATTTTCAACTTGGGTGAGACGATGTCCTCTTCATCTGGTGGAGGCCCAAGTTCCCTTCGTTTTTCTCTTAATATCTTCTCCAGAATGTTGGCGTCATTATAAACCTACAGTTAAACCAACAAGCTATTTATGACACAACAGAGCAGTTTGTATTTATAAAACCTAGGACAACACATTTATTCAAAGAGCTCATTTACTCTACACAGTCTTTCCAAGCTAGTAGTAAACCTCAAACTCACTTGTGAACCTTCTTCGTTGTAGTGACGTGCATTACGAAACATCAGCTTCATGTCCTCCATCATGGCGTCTTCACTGGGGTACCTGTCAGAGCGGATGTTGTGGTCGATGGTCCTCAGGTCCATTGGTTCCAGAATAATCTTGTAGTAGTCTGGGTAGTCTTTTTTTGAGGGCTTGACCATAAACAGGTCACAGAGTCTCCGGCATGTGCCCATCTCCCGAGCCTCTGCCACAGCAGCGTACAGAGCCTTCAGGCGGTTCTTCTTTGTGTTCTTCTTATGGCTGCCAGAGGTGATATGTTAGGGCAACTGTCAACGGTCACAGAGTGAATGCTCCAAACCAGTAGTTTTACTAATGCTGTAAATGTACCTTTTGCGCTTGGTGCTGCCCCCATCAGAAAGAGTAGATGACAGCATACTATCTCCATCTTCATCATCTCTCCTGGTCAGTTCTTTCCTTTTCATCTGAATATATACACACATATGCACAGATATAGACTGAAGACATAAAGCATTTTGGATACTTTTCCATACTTTTTTATTCACAACATCTGGCACATGACGCGCCACCGTCCGGCACATAAAGATCTATACATAGATGCCACATCAGTGACTGTTTCTATCGGCTGCGATACGTAAGGATCTACGTCTATATCTATGTGTATATATATACGTGCCAGCATCACATGCCAGATGTTGGTAATGAACTGAGGACGGTCAGAGATTGTGGTGTATAAGAGGTAAAATGTGATATAAATACTGTTCAGTTTTTTGCACAGACCGATCGTTTCATGTCTTAACACCTCAATGCATGGTCACGAGCCATAGGGTTTAATTTGGCTTCGTCTGTGTTTGTTTATTTTGGACTCTCAGAGCTTTGGAACATTTGGTTGCCATTGACTTCCATTATAGGACTGTAACGGTTTGCAACGGTTTGAGTTAAAAATATTTGTTTGTGTTCTACTGAAGAAACAAAGACACCTACATCTTAGATGCCCTGGGGCTAAGCAGATACACATCACACTTTCAATCCTGGGTGAACTATCCCTTTAATTCTACCTGCGCTGCCAACTGAGACACTGTACTTTACAGCCTGTCTTTGTTTGGAATGGGTTCATATTACCTGCAATATATGCTGCAACTTCATCACACGTTTGTAGATCTGAGAGTTGGGAACGTTGTAGCGCTTCGCATTCTCAAACATCAGGTTGAGGTCTGTGTCTATCTGTTCCACACTTTCATACTCACTGTTCTTCATCTTACTCCTGAGAAAAGATTAAATACTTTACAGTATATTCAAAACCAAAGAACTTGTAGTGATGTTGTCCTACTGTACCGTATCTGCTGGAGGGAGATTGGGTGGCTGATTTGCAGGAAGTAGTTGGGGTAGTCTTTCCTGGAAGGAAGCTGAAAGAAGGGCTCAGCTAAAAGCTGTCCCTGGTTGTTCCTACAGCCCCGCACTGCCTCGTACATCTGGAAGATGGGGTTGCTCACGTCCATGCTGGAGTGGATGCTCTCAGCCTCAGACTCACCCTCGTCATAATGAACAGAGCCTTAAGAACATGGACACACTCATCTAATTAGGATATAAGCCATTAATATATTGATGCTACATCTCTTCAGCAGTGCTGCTCTATATACAGGTACCATTTTTGTGCTACGTACCAGTTAGTATGGCGTCCTCTTCACTCTCGGAGCCATACTGTAGAGCAGTAGTGATGGAGGAGAGTCGGTCTCCCTGTCCAAACCTTCTGTTCCTGTTCACAAACACAGGTGCAAATACAATATATGCCAGAATATACACGTTTATTTGAAGTAAATGAAAAGTAAGATGTTAAACCAAACACAGTGGTGGTACCCCAGGACAGTGATGATGTCAGATGGTAAAACCATAACACTGTTATATATTATGGCACTGAAACATACTTCAGTGGATACCATTTTACCACAATGTTACATACACAAGCTGGTAACACAATGCTGCTTTTTGGTACTTTTTAAAGTATTTTTTACTAAATTAAAATAAAACTTATTGCTTTGGAATTCAATCTTATGTAAATACAAGTTATATATATATATATATTAGTGCTGTTAAATGATTAATGGTGATTAATCGCATTCAAAATAAAAGTATTTGTTTACATAATATATGTGTGTGTAATGCGTATATTTAATATGTATATATAAATGCACACACATACAGTATATATTTGGAAAATAATTACATGCATATAGATTTATATATTGCTATTTTATATTATATATAAATATTTAAAATATATAAACATAACATTTTTCTTTAATATATGCATGCGTGTTTGCATTTATATATATAATATATACTTAATAAATATACACAGCACACACACATATTTTATGTTAACAAATACTTTTTATTTTGGATGCGATTAAACATGATTAATCGTTTGACAGCACTAATTGTATATATATTATATTATGGTAACACTTAACAATAAGATTTATTAGTTAACATTAACACATTAATTATTAACATTAATTAGTTAACACTAAGAATGAACAATACGTTTTAATTTAATGTTAATTTAAGCATTTACTAATTCAATTACACTAAATAATTTTTACAATTTATTAAAATCACTAGTTGTGTTTGTTAAGATTAGTTAATGCACAGAGAGCTAACATGAACTAACAATTAATGACTGTATTTTTATTAACTAACATTAACAAATATGAATATATACTTTATACTTTAATAAATGCACTATTCATTGTTCATTTGTTTAGTTAACTAATGTTAACACATGACTATTGTAAAGTGTATATTGTATTATATTATATTACATCATTTACTAATAATTATAGATACTAAATATTATATTACATTTTACATTGATTAAGCTAAAATACATAATAGAACATAACATGAAATCCACAACATTATTTACCTGATCCTGATGCTGCTTTTAATAGGTTCAGAATGTTCAAGCTCCAGTTTTCTCTGTGAAAAAACCTTTTTGATGGTGTTTGCATCCTGGAAATTCATATAAAGGAATATAAATGTAAGTCTAAGATATAAATATTCATACACATTGTATATAAAAATAAACAGAATGTCAGGGACACATTACTTTGAATACTTGCGATCCGGGCTCATTGTAGGTTTTGGCATTTTTGACTAACAGGTCAATGTCTTTAGCCATATGATTCACGCTTTTATAGTAGCTCATCTATGGACAAAAACAAACAAGCTTCAGCATAAACCGATTATAAATGGCAATATTGTATACGCTCTAGTAGAACATGATCAATAACAAAATACCTGTATTCGTTGTGCAATGGTCTTCAGATCTATTGGTTCTTTAATAATAGCATAATAATCTGGATATTGCTGAAAAAGAATGTTTAAATGAATTATAAAATTAATAATCTGATATGTCTGTGTGTGTGCTGAAATGAAATTGAGAGAACTACCACTTTAGAGGGAAGTCTCTGGAAAAGTTCACTAATGAGACGCCCATGTTCTGTGCACGTCAGCACAGCATCCAGAAGCTGCCCAAGAACTTCCTTAAGGCTCGAGATAGACTATAAAAACAAAACAAACCAGAATGATTTGTCTGTCAGGAGGTGTAGGACAAAGACAAGATCTGGGGCTTCTGACCTCCTCTTCTGTAGCCCCTCCAGGGTTTTCCTGTGAGTCGTCATCGTCTTCATCGTAGTCCCCTCGCTGCACAAACTCATTTTTGGTGCGAATATACAGATCCCACAACTTACAAGCTGCTCTGTACTCCGGAGTTTCTGGCTGTACAGAAAAAAAAATAAAAAGGTTTCAGTCATCAATACCTGGTCACACTTTATTTTAAGGTCCAATTCTAACCATTAACAAACCATTATTTACAACGTTTGCCTCAAAAAAACTCTTCATTTGCTGCTTATTAATAGTTAAGGCAGTTGTTGTTACACTATTTGGACTTCGTTGTTGTGTTTCCCAATTTTTCCTCCTTGTTTTACTCCCTTGACCTATTTTCCCCTTGATTACTTGAGTTAGTTCTCCTGTGTCTAATTAATTTATTGATTATATTAACATTTGGAGTTGCTGATTATTAATGTGGGTTTGCTTTGTTGGATTTTCTGTTGGTTCCCTGTGGATTTATTAAAGACTGTTGATTGAACAATTCTTCTTCACTGTGCGCTTTAACTAGCTTAAACTTTCCATGACAGCTGTTAAGTTTAGGTATTGGGTAGAATAATGGATGTAGAATATGTGCTTTATAAGTAAACTTATACTAAAGTGTTCCGCAATATGTCAATGATACCTCATTGGTGCAATAATTTAAACAGAATATATATACACACTTTGTAGTATGTCTTGGCATTGTTGAATAAGAGCTGAAAATCAGCTGTGAGCTGCTCAACATCATCATACTCCTCCATTTTCAGCTTCTGTTGGATTTTCATCATGTCAATGGGCTGAGACACCACATCATAGTAATCCGGCTGGTTCCTGCAGGAAAGCATTATCTGTGTTATCCATTTTGCTTTAAGTTTTAGAAGCTGGTTAAATGGTTAAGGGCCAGAAATCTGTAATGTGTGACCGACCTTCTCTTTGGTGCTCTGATGAAGAGTTCACACAGCATCCTGCCCTGATCATCCTTATAGTCTCTAATAGTGTTGTACAACTCGTGACACACAGCAATCTGTAAGGAAAAACGTACAGAGTGGCACACTAGAACAAGTAACATCTGCACTTGTCCTAAAGCAGACTGTGAGAGCAGGAACAGGAGAGCCACGATATAACTTGAATTGAACTCACAGGGTCAACAGTGGGGATGTTTGTGGTTCTTCTCCTCTTTCGACTGGTTGAAGGTATGGATGTGGTCTGGCTGTCCTCAAAATCTCCTCCGCTCACACTGCTGGATGGAGAAGTGGCTCTCCGTCGCTTTGAGCCCATTGTAAAAGCCCTTCATACAGAATAAACACATAATAATTCAAATATTTAATATTCATTCAAATGCAAGCTTACTTTTAAGAATGACCATTAAATATATTTAATAAATTACTATTACTGTTGTCAGCAGTGATACTAGTACTTTAAAACAGAGATCCAATATTTGTGGGAATTAAATATTCATGTGGTGAAGAACTGTTCTTACAAACAACAAAACACCATCACAACCACGCTTAAATAAATACAAATACATAAATAATAATAAAAATCACAGCTGTTGTTGCCAAAATAATACAGTAAAATACTGTGAAAATTTCTAAAACAACCTGCATGTTTTACAGTTTAAAATTGAAAATAATTTGCAACATAAAATTATTACATTTTAAACTGGTAAATGCAACAATACTTTTCTGTTGAAATTTACGGCAGCTGTGCCGGAATTCGACTGTATAAAAAAAAATGGTAACATTATTCTAGGTTTTACGGTTTTTAAGTTAAATTTACAGGTGAATACCATAATTTCATTAACTGATATAGTGTTAACATACCAACCTATTAAAGTACTGAAATCTGTTTTGTATCTTTGAAATGCACTGATAAGCTCCAAATGCAGGCGGTGATGAGAAAGTCACATGATGAACCAAAGCCCATCACAAGCAGCTTTTAAATATGAACATATATAGAAGGAGCTCAGTGTCACTGATAAGAAAACACTAAGAAGAAACATAGAAGTCTGGGAATGTCAGTTTACAGTACTTCCATGTAAATTTTACGGGAATTTACCATTAACAATTTAACAGGTTTTTACCATAGCATTTTTTACAGTTTTTTTCCCGTTAAAATCACAGCCATTTTTTTTACAGTGTACAAGCTGAGGCAAATACTAATATAGAAGGTGCAGATTGTCATATAAACAGATATTAAACACCATCATGGTAACACACAACACTAAAACATGAGTTGAAATATTAAAACCTAACGCACATAACTGAAAACTATTACCACAATTATTAAAATAAAACATAGTACAAGGAATTCTGGGAATATCATATTGTACTTTAATTTTTCACTGTACATTATGAGAAGACTTATTCTTTTAAACTTCCACAAACGGTATATACTTAACAGTATTTTACTGTACGGTTAAATCTATTACAGTTTCTCACTGTGTTATTAGTTCACGTAAATTAACGTAGTTAATTAATGAACCTTGTTGTAAAGTGTTAGCTAATGTATTATTGTTGTCTTTACCATGAATTAACAGCTTGTTACAGTAATCCTACAGTACAGTAATACTTTTTATTACTATTTACCAACCAGAATTTTACAAACACATGCTGATGAGCTGATTCTAGAAGATTCTGAAAGCTTCTAACACTGGTTTAAAGTCATTTCTGATTTATTTATAAATACAATGTTTACAGTAATCGTTATAACCACGAATATCAGAGGAAATGCTTATCCAACAGGGAATCATTTTGGAGTTTTTAAGTTTTTAACACGATCAATTAAATCTGTATTTTATACAATAGAGTATTATTGATGTAGCAGTAGATGAGCAGTAGGGGTAATACTAAGTAGTAGTAAGCTAACGCTTGTTAATGCCAGCTTACTAACAGCATTAGTGGTATTACTAAATATTCAAGATATCCACTTTTGAAACTGTAAATAAATAAAACAACACAATAAGCTGCATATAAACACCGATTCTGCACAACCCCGATTTTTATTATGCTGTAATTACATAATTAGCATCTCGTACACGAGTGAACCCGTGACCAGCTGCATTTATTATCATGATGACTGATAACCAGTGTCTGCTGGGTTCAGGGTGTCTGCAGGAATCAGTGGTTTGCAGGGCGATGATGATGATGATGATGGTGAAGGTGGGACCGCTATGTGTCTGTCTGCAGACACAAGCTGTGTGACACATGCATCAGCACAGGCGGATAAAAACAAAGACACACACACACACACACACACACTGGGCCATGCAACACTCTGCGTGATGATGCTCGCGGTTTATTATAGCATGAGCAGCAGACATGGCTGACAATATACAGAGCGCGCCAGCTGCAGGCCTTACCGTCCGTGTCTGATCAGCTGTCTCTGAGAGCTGTCTGAGGACTGACACACATTCAACACGGAGACTGATTGATTTATTAAATAAAACCGAGATGAAAAAAATTAACCCTTTACGGCGCGAAAGCGGAAGCGGAAGTGAGGAATAGAGACACGTGCTGCGCTGTGCGAGAAAGGAACGCGTGCTAGAGCAGCGACAGCCATGAAGAGACCTAGTGAGTATATAATCTAAAATATATCTCATTATTTACACACTATGACCATGCAGACACAATGGAAATCGTTATATTTACCAGCTGCTCGTTATAATGACGTAATAAACCGTGAGAAGTAGTAAAAAAACACCGATAAAATCCACGTGTCTGTTTTGTAGAGTTGAAGAAGGCGAGCAAGCGCATGTCATGCGCCAAACGCTTCAAAATACAAAAGAAGGTAAGAGGTTTTAACTGTTTATTAGCGTTATGTAAGTGAATAGAGGCTGTTGTTTCGACCTGGTTGTTGTCAGCAAACTAGAGTTTAATATCAGTAACGAAAACAGCTCCATGCTTTGACATAGGTTTAATAAATGCCCATATCTAATAATGTATATGCGCGTGTGTTATGTATTGTGTATCCAAGGTCCAATGTGATACCTTTTCATACCCCTAAAACTGTATTATTAGTTTTTACAAGGTCCATTTTCAGTGTTACTTGTTTAGTAAGTTATTCATATGATGGGAAGCTCATCAGGCAACTTATATGTTTGTCTGCTATTATGGATGTGCCAATATTAAAATGGGTTATTAAAAAAAAAATTATGGTTTTACATTCTGCAAAAGGCATTGCAGCTTTATGTTGTGTTGCATGCACACAAAATTTGTCACTTTTCCACAAATATGATGATAAATGTTTCAGCAAATTATCATTGTTACAGTAAAGTCTGACGTAATAACTAAATAAATTCAGGTTTGCATTCACATGAATACATAACTGTTTATATATGTTTTAAAATGTAATTCAAATTTGTAACAATTCCTGTAAATGGACGTGTGTCTTCAAAGATCTCTGAAAAGTGTCCCAAATGCCTTGGGTATCTAAAAAGAAGATATTTATGACTTTTATTGCACATGTCTATTTTCTTCATTGTAAGGTTCGGGAGCATAACCGCAAAATACGGAAAGAGGCAAAGAAGAAAGGGATAAGCCGAAAACCAAAGAAAGATATTGGAGTGCCAAATAGTGCTCCTTTTAAAGAAGAAGTGCTTCGAGAAGCTGAGCAGAGAAAACAGGAGGTATGATCGCTACCACAACCACACATTTTCCATACGGACCCCACAGCTAGTAACTGGCCGTCACAGTGTTTGGTGTATATGTTACTGACACATATGCTGTTGCACTAAAGAGATCTGCATTGTGTGTTGTTCTTACAGCTTGAAGCTCTGAAAGAGCAAAACAAGATCACCAAACAGCAAGAAAGAGCTGCAAAGAGGAAAAAAGAGAAAGCAGCAGAGAGTGCCGGAGACGCACCTGCAACCAAGAGAGCTAAGAAGGTAAGACGAGTGTAGAAATGGTTACGATAGAAGTCACTCTGTAGCTACCCTGCTGACTTTATTGTTCATTTGCAGGTGGCGAAAGCTAAAGAAGCAAAGGCTGCAATAATTAAACAGAAAAGCGCTAAGGCATTCAAATGCTGTGAGCTGAACAAGGCAAGTTGACAGAGAGATATCCAGCACTTGACAATAGTATACTCTTAAATCTCCAGATTGATCTTTCATTGGATTGAATTCTTGCACAGGTGCTTGAGGAATCTGATGTGATAGTGGAGGTTTTGGATGCCAGAGATCCTCTGGGCTGCCGCTGTCCTCAGCTGGAGGAAACCGTCCTGAAACATGAGGGAAAGAAAAGACTCTTGTTCATATTGAACAAAATAGGTTTGTATTGCCTTACACTTCATGTCATCCAGTTATCAAGATGGAACGTGCTTACTAAAGTCTGTTTTTACTCTCTAGATCTCGTTCCTAAAGAAAATGTCGAGAAATGGCTCCGGTATCTTGAAGCTGAGTGTCCTACTTTTCTCTTCAAAGCATCAATGCAAGTGCAGGACAGAACTGTGGTATGTATATATGATTTCACAGTGTAGCACATTTCCAAATAAAAATTCAGGTTTCGATAAGACCGTATGTTTTTGAAAGTAATCTCTCTTCACCAATGCTGCATTATATTTGAACAGAAATAATTGAAAACATTGCTGATGTTACATGTTATTAGAGTGCATATTTATTCCTGTGAAGGCGAAGCTGAATTTGCCGTGTGATCCTTCAGAAATTAATCTAATATGCTGGTTGACTGCTTTAAAACATTAAAATGTTTACATACACTTGTGCTGCTTTGCATTTAATATGTGACATTTAGCATATTGCTGAAAACAAATATTGATTTCATTAAGGAAAAAAAAATCACACTGAACCCATAAATAAAATGTAGATTAAAAAGAATAAATATATGGGTGTATGAGCAAACTACAACTTCAGAAAAAAAAAATGTATAATTTACCAATGTTAACTTAAAAAATATTTAACTTTACATTGTCATTTTGCAGATGCTTTTATCCAAAGCGACTTACAATTAGGGAATATATAAAGCGATTCATCTTAAAGGGGCGGTCATAATACCAGCCTCTGGCATTGTTCAAATAAGTAAAAGGTTAAAACGTTCAAGGGTTTGTGGGCTTGCTTGCACTTGGAAGAAAATTTTCTTGAATTTGTAAGCAGCAAAATGAATAATGGTACCATGATTCCAGTTTACTGGCCCTGTCAGCTTGGTAACAGGCTTTAATATAGTGGGGGGGGACATAAACCACAAAAAGATGAAGAGATCTAGATCAGCAGAACTCATAATCTCTGTTTTACAGCAAGAGAGGAAGCAGAGAGGAAATAATGCAGTTCTGGATCACAGCAGGGCAGCTTCATGTTTTGGAAGAGACAGTCTCCTACAGACGCTTACTAGCTTGGCTAACAAGAAGGATACTGAGACCATGCTTAAAGTTGGTGTTGTCGGTAAGATTTCTTGTCATTTTTATGGACCGCAGTAACCTAATAAGGCATTGCTAAAAAATAATCCAACTCTGAAATAATTTTGACTCTTATGCATTTGTATTAAAATTTTTGATATTAAACCATCTGTGGTTGTCTCGACTTCAGGTTTTCCTAATGTTGGAAAGAGCAGCATCATCAATACTCTAAAGGAAGTCCGAGTGTGTCATGTTGGTGTACAAAGAGGAATGACCAGGTAAAGCCTAACTATTTTGTGTCCTTGCACATGTGAATTTGAAGCATGATGAACCGTATTGGACTGACCAAAGCATGAAGTCAATCAATCCAACACTGAGCTTCATATCCCAAAATGTGTTACTGCAGCAGGACATTGAGCTGCAGCCTCGATAACAACTCTTTCCCCCGTACAGATGTAAGCAGGAAGTGCATATTACTAAGAAGCTGAAGATGATTGACAGTCCAGGGATTGTGGCGGCCTCCAGTAACTCAGGAGATGTGATGGCCCTCAGGAGCCTGCAGGTGGAGGAGAAGGAGGAGAGTCCACTGGAAGCGGTCAGGACTCTGCTCAAACAGTGCAATCAGCAGCATGTAAGAAACACCACTGTTCATGTCATCAAAACTGGTGATTTGTGGTTTAAGTCTGTCTGTTCACCCAAAAATAGAAATTATGTCACTTACACATCCTCATGCTGTTTCAAACCCGCATGAGTTTCTTTCTTCTACTTATTTTGAAGATAATGGTAACCAAAGAGTTGATTTTTATCCACTTTTTTTTTTTTATGTAAAAATGGGCATAGCCATTTGTAAAATCTGTGGGTCTAGCTTCCGGTCTCATCTGCGTCCAGATATTTTCAGCCGTACAGAATGTTTGTTTTGCTGCTTGATATTGACAATTGGTGTGTTTTATCATGTTATTCTAATGTATTTTCTTAATTATGATCACACTGGTTTGTAATGCAAACTGTTTTACCGTTTACTGCACGTTGTTATTCTCTTCATTATTTACCTCTAAATAACGTATCACCCATAAACTTACATCCGTGTTGAAGAAAAATATGGATACAGTATGGAAGTGTATTTTTGAATTAAATTCTTACATTTAATCACACAATGTATCGTCTCTGCTCAGAGTTCAAATGGCAGCACAGAATGATTTGACTATAGCAGATGCGTTTACTCGCTGATGAGTCTCGGTCATGCCAGCACTAAACAATGCTGTGAGATCCAGTGTGAAGTGCTTGAATTCAACTCCGAACATAAATAATTCTGTGATTTTTAAAGGGTTACTCCACCCCAAAGTGAAAGTTTCATCATTAATCATGCCATTCTAAACCCATGAAAGCTTTCTTCATCTTCAGAACACGATTTCAGAGAGATTTAGGAATTATTTTAGTTTTTGTACGGAAACTATTTGGAACCGTAAAGTTACTGGAGCGCGAGTATCTGCTGAACGTGAACTTTGTATGCTTTTCTGTGTCACGCGCAACACAATAACAGTGAAAATACTTTTTGTATTTCAGTTTTCTGAAATTTTGAGGGGGTAATTTTCTCTTTAACCTCATATAAATAAGACAATTTTCCCTCTTGTGTCTCTTTCAGATAATGTTACAGTATAACGTCCCAGACTACAGAAACTCCTTAGAGTTCTTGACCACCTTTGCCAAGAAACGAGGCTTCCTGCAGAAAGGAGGCGTTCCAAACACAGAGCAGGCAGCCATGACATTCCTCAGCGACTGGACAGGGTCAGTTTCAGATGATGTTTCATCATACCTTCAGAATGTGATGCTGAAATGACACTGTTGCTCTTAAATGTCTGCTCTGCAGCCTCTGACTTCTTAAGCTTTGTGTGATGTTGTTTTAGGCCAAAACTGAGTTATCACTGCAGAGCTCCGGAGCACCAGGGCCTCCCCTCGTATTTCACTGATGCCATTGTGACTGAACTGAGGTCTGGTTTGGATATGCATGTAGTGAGGAAGGGCAACGGAAATGTTATGAAAGGTACAACTTGGGGTGATCCTATAATGGTTTTACAGTTTAATGAACAAACCCGATCAGTTTTGATATGTTGTGGAAATTAATAGTGTGTTTCTGTCCTCAGGTGTGCGATTCCCCAACCTAGCGAGCAGTATAAGTTTTAACGCAAGGGGGCCGACAGCTGGTGTGCTGAATGTCAGTGAGCTACCTAAAGAGACCATAACAATCACAGAACAAACAGAAGTGGATGAGAAGGAAATGGATGGGACCATCAACACAGAGGAGGTAACTTCCTATGAGAGACTAGGAAGCATTAAGTAATAATGCTTTCCACTTCTGTCATCAGAGACAATGAGAAATGATGAGTTTGTTGTTCACATAAGTCCTTGATGACCTTATAATCCAACTCTGATCTCACTCTGACAGAAACTCCAGTAGATTTGATATTCACAAACCATATCTGAGGAAAAAAAAAAATTGCACATGCAGAATGCACATACTTCTTTCAGACGAACAGTTTTTTTTTATGGCCATGATTTTAAAGCTCTGTAAATCAGATGTATAAAACTAGAAATATTTTTGTTACAAAAATCCATCGATCTGCTGTGATTAGTTTTAGGTTAGTTTTATGACGCAGTACTTGCGGATATATCCGTTTTACCAAGCTTCAAAATAATACCCCTTATCCAACAGCATTACCAAGCTTGGAAGAGCCAGGATAAATAAAATAAATCAAAAAATTTGTTTGTCTGAAAGAAGAAAGTCATATACACATACGATTGCTTGGGGGTGAGAAAAATATGCAGTAATGTTTATTTTTGGGTAAACTATTCCTTTAAATTCTATCCGAAATTTCCAACTCTTTCCATGTCCACTAGAGCTGTGAAATAAAAATGATTTTAGGTTTGTGTTGTGCTGTCTTATTAGTGGCACATGAAATGCAATAAAGATGTATCATGTTTGCTTTTTAAAGGGTTAGTTTGCCCAAAAACGAAAATTACTCACCCTCACGTCGTTCCAAACCCTTAAGACCTTTCATTCATCTTTGTAATGCAAATTAAGATATTTTTGATGGAACATGAGATCTCTGATCCTCCATAGACAGCAAGGATATTACCACGATCAACACACAGAAACAGCATAGCAAAATACCAGTAATTTGACAAGCACAATCACGTTGTGTGATTCATTTTAATGTTATCCCTCCATAAATTTTGCATTTGAAAGGGAAACTCCTACAAATGCATGTTCAATAAGGTCAGGCAGAAAAATAAGTCCACGCCTTTTCAGCAATAATTTGCCACATGCAGGCTTTTGTAAAACCTGATTGTACTATTTTAATGCCAACAGACTGTTTGCCCTGCAGCAAGCTGTTAGTAAATGTGTTAAGTCTATAGTGTTTTGGTGTCCATAGAGCTTAGTTTGTCCCCATCACAATATTTCAGTGCTCTGAATCTAGCAAATGGCTGATGTTGAATATTGATTGGCACACTTTGTTTTTCAGCCTGAGGTGGAAACTCAAGTTTCAGCGGTGGTGACACAGATCCAAGAATCAACAAAGACGACAAAAGGTTTGTTTTATGATTTACACTTACGAATTTCCTCTTTTTTATGTAACTGTCTTCTGACGATCTCAATTGTTTTGCCTTTTTATCTTCTGTAGCCAAACCAACTAAAAAAGTGATGTTTGTCCCTGTCAACATTGACCTGACATCAATGCAGCACAAAAATGATGACGCATATGACTTCAACACAGATTTTGTGTAACATTTCACCAGTATGCACAGATTTATATGGACTGAAAGGAATCAAATGGAGAAAGTGCACTCAGTTAGAGTGCATAATGTGTGATCTCTATGTCTGTATGTATTAATACATAATAAAATGTATTATTTAGTTAACTAAATAAAAGTTCAATACTCTTACATTGCATACAAAACTTATACTGAGCTTTATTCAATACTTTGTCTGAACATTTTTTTCCTTTATGTACAAATTGGCATATTTTCCCCTTGAGGACAATGCTGAGTAACAGCTGATATGTGGAGACAAAAATAAGAGAGAACAAAAAAACATGCATAGAAATGTAACACTGAACACAACACAAAAGGGAAAGTGGTTCCTGTAGTGTCAAAAACAGAAATTCTGAAAGGTTCATCATCACAGGTTTGTGTCTGAAGCCCTAAAGCGGTCTAAAATACTTCATAATGAAATGTACTTTTCAAGAAAACAAAACAAAACAGAGTGGGTCCACAATTTCAACAGTATTCGGAATCATCCCGCTTGTTAAAAAAAATGTAGATACTTGCATGGATGTAACATACAAAATGAAAATCTTAAAATCTGTACCATAAATGTTTTAGTGTTATTACTTTAGAATTAGACAGTGAATGCTGAGGTAGTGCATTGGTGTCGAATGTCGCCTACTGCTGTTCTGAGGTTGGTCCCAGTTACTTGCGTACTCTTAGGTTTCATGAAGGCCCCATATTTCGCATCCTGACATCCTTTAAACATCCCCGAACTAAGTCAAATATCTGCATCAGAGTCCATCCATTAAAGCGATTACACCTCCACCCCTCCTCCTTTTTTTTTTTTCCCCATGTAGCCCAAACCAGGGTTTATTTTTCCTCTGCAGGTCTCCGGATTGGGTGAAATTTTCCTGTGGGATCTGGAATGTACCATTTGTCCCAAATGTCAGAAAAAGAGGAGGCCCTTCCCCATGGCTTGTAATGTCCGTTCCAATGGAGTAGTTTGGCAGCCTTCACAAACTGAGGTGAATACCGATTCCCAGCTCCTGTCACGCCTAGAAATGTAAAAAGACTAAAGTTGGTTCAGGTTGCTAAGAGATTTACAAAGGTGTTTTACATTTATGAACCACAGCCTTGATCATTTCCTTACCGAGGTGTCGGACGTGCCACATTGGATCAATGTTCGAGTGGTGCTTGTAGAATACAATGAGCATAGGCGGCGTTGTCATACTGTCTGCTAAAGTCTTACTGTAAAGGTCCTCCCTAAAACAAAACAAAACCATTGACAGTCCTTAAAAGCAACTAAAATGTAACTAAAAATTGGAACAGACAACAGATTTGACAGTAGCTATCTTTCTTTTTTTTTTTAAATGAATGCTTTGGTTTCAATCACATCGTACAGCAGAACACAAACTGACTTGGCATTGCGCTCCATCCACAACTCAAGCTGGCTGGTGATATTCTGCTGCTTCCACTCGGTTAAATTGGCCACAAAGACTCCAGGATTGAACGAGCAAGTGTTCGCCCTCATTCCAAGCTTCTTGATCACCTCTTTTTTGAAGTCCAGAAAACCAATATAGCTGTTCTACAGTGTGTAAAAGAAATATGTAAATCCTTGCAAATATAAAAAATAGGTATGCAATACATGTTCTGAAAACTTCCTTTGAAATGGGGCTATGAGCAGTACGACCAAATTCTTAGGAATAACTTAATACCACAGTGACTGTGTGTAATTAAAATAATTAAATTGGTCAAAAAACATATGGCTGCATTTGGATAATGAAAGTCTTGAAAAACATCCTATTCTGTATTTTTAATTTCCTGCATTCATCCTCCACCAGCCCTAATATTCTGATGAAGTTCTATGCACAGTGTGAATTCTGGAATGCAGTCAGATGAAATCAGTACAGTACAATCACACCTGATTTCCAGCTCCCCTGACGATGCCTTTGGAGGATGCAGAGTCACAGTCCTCTGAGAAAGCTGCCGCATGTCCCAACTTTATACTGGTGTCGAAAAGCTCCCGAATGTCTCCTGAACCAGAAAAAAAAAAGATTTTAAACATGGCTACTGTTACATACTTTGTTTTAATGGAAACTGCACAGTATCACAGCATTACTACCTCTGTAGCATACAGTATGCAAACTTACAGAGTAAGCAGATTTTCTATATGCATTATACAGATGGCCTACTACATTTAACACAATATAATGAATTATTAATAATCATTTTATTTAACAATGTAACTAGACACTCTCTGAATTAAAAATGCAATAAGGTAATTTGATAAAATGTGTGTTTGTGCGATAAAATTTATACGTTGATCTCAGATGAATAACATTCTAATTCTGTTTTTTGGGGTTTTTTTTGCAGGTATTGTTATATATATATATATATATACATACATATACACACACACTGAATATCTACTCTTGATAATTGTAATGTTTAAAATAATACACCACAAATAGCTATTCTGTTTTATATAGTATTTTCAAACCTTAGCAAACTTCCAAGGGAGGCGCTTGGAAAAAAGAAGCTTTCAAATAATTAAAAAATGACTATAAATCTAGATGGCATAAATCTTCTTACTTCTAGATATTTCTTTCTTTTTGATCTTATTTCAGGTTTTTTTTTTTTTTTTTTTTTTACTTAATCTAGACATTTATTATAATCCAGCCTCAAACTTTTGGAAATCTTAATTATACATTTAATCATATTATACATTATTTTAAAATCTTTTAATCTATGAGCAATCCTAATTCCTGTAAATTTTGCTTTGATAGGCCCTTTAATATTGTTGTGAATATATGGGCCTAGAAGACAAAAAGGTAGAACCACTGTGCAAAAAAAAAAAAAAAAAATACAAATACTGAGGCAAGGAAACATGGTTTTGTTAATTTAGAATATTTAATTGGACAAATAATGGTTATGCATCCATATAAATTAGGTTTTTGGTTTACATAAAAATACAAACTATTAAACTTTGCACTTCACCTTGCACAATGACGTCATCATCCAGGTAAATAACTTTCTCTGTATCCGGCAAGAACACCGGCAAGAAGAATCTGGCAAAGTTCAACTGGAAAAATAAGATGCATAGTTATGATACATAATCTTCACAACACCAAGCACTACTTACAAATTAAAGAGCTAGCAACTGATTACCGGCTTCACCCCCTCCACCTTCTGAGCATCACTAGAAATCTTTCCTGTGAGGATCTTCGGATCAAATATAATAATTTTGTGTTTCATGGGAGTCTTACTCAACCATGTTCTGGAATGAGAAATATCATGTTGCATGTAATGAGACTTTAGTTAATAGTAATGTTTAATAAACCTCTGTAATGCAATAAAAGGTGTACCTAAGATGGACCACCGACTCGTTTAGTGTCACTACATTGAACACTACATTGGCTTTGCTGTTGCGGTAGATGCTGTTCATGGCGGTGACAGCAGCTCCCAGTCTCTCCTCTGGAGCAGTGATGACCACTGAAATCTCATCTCCTGGCCTGATGAACTTATGATCTGACAGGAAGTCAGTCTCAAAGGGCAAGACCATCCCAGGCACTGTGTCTGCCAAAGGAAAATCAGTGAGGCGTGACTTTTCATGGTGCTACAACACTTCTAAAATTTTACATGAGCACATTCATACCTGAATTCTCTTGCTTGAGGAAATCATTGAGATTCAGCAGATTTCGGTGCAATATAATTAAAAAGGCGATGACAACCAGCACAAGAATAACCACATTCACTGGAAAAAAAGATGATATTAAATAGAAGACGTCAAATATATAAATTACAATTCTATCATTTACTCACCCTCCATTTGTTTCAAACCTGTATGATTTTCAACAGTTCATGGTAGCTATTGACTTCCATGGTACAACAGAAAATATATTATAAAAAAAAAAGACAAAGATACTATGGCTGGTTTGGTTAACAACTTTATTCACTCTAAAATATACCCTCTTTGTGCTCCGCAGAAGAATGAAACTCAGGTTTAGAACAAGTGAAGGTATGTTAAATTATTAATTTTATTTTTTGAGTTTGTGTGTGTGTTTATGTGTTTTATGTGGTTTATGAGGACACAGATGTGTATAATGACATGGGTGTGAAATGTCCTCTATCTATGATATTACAATATGTAGGGGTTTTATGAGGACATTTTCAGTGTCCCCGTAATTCCAAAGGCTTAAAAAACATACTAAATGAAGTTTTTTGAAAATCTAAAAATGTCTGTAGTTTCCTGTGAGGGGTAGGTTTAGGTGTAGGGTGAGTGTAGGACAATACCACATACAGTCTGTACAGTATAAACACCAGTACACCTATGGAGAGACCCCATAAACCACAAAAACCAACATGAGTGTGTGTGTGTGTGTGTGTTTAACTCGTCATAAATGTGTATTTACCTCTGCGTACAGTCATGGCACTCTATCAACAGCACTTGAGCTTAGATTCTACATCAAAACAAACAGAAACATTAGTAAAACAGCACAGAAAACGCCATAAATGTATGTGTGTATATATAACGGAAACATTTTGAGACTCAAATCACAAAAGGAAAAATTCCTGCATACAAACAAAAAGCATTTTTGGGGAAGAAGCAACTCCAAAACTGTTAACAACACAAAAGTATAAAAGCTGCCGGTGTACAAACCTTTTTCGTGACAATGTCTGGACTCTCCTCGGCTCTTCATCCAAAACGCCAACTCAACATCAACAAGTCCAGTTACCCTTCCTTCAGTCCTGCAGAGAACACGCCACAGCCGACAAGACCTTTCACCGATACATATGTTATATTGATAGCTCACAACAGCAGCGACTGAATCTTTTGATACTAGTAAACTTTCATGACTCGTCTGTTTTTCCCGTTCCAAAGACTGACAGCAGCAAGAGCCAATAGAATTCGAGTGTGATCTTTGAAGGAGCATTTCATTGGCTGTCCTGCCAAACGAACCGCCCTTCACAGAACGAGTCGCTTGTTCGGAGATGCGACTCGGAGCTTCATTGAGTTTTTTCTTTCTCAGTGTTATGATTTTATCAGGCATTACATTTTTGGTATTGTGTGCAAATGCTTAATCAATGGAAAAACCTTTACCCCAGAGTCAAGAAAACTAAATTAAAATATGACAACATCGTTTCGTTAATGAATTAAAAAACAAAGAGCGAATGATTCATTGACTCGTAACTCAAAAAGTTCGCTTGTCCTACTCATATACGCACATATCTATAGTCCTACCAGCGTAACGATGTAACCTGCAGAAAGGGTCACAAACTAAAACGAACCACAGATAAAAATAAGGCTTTAAATGATACAAAAGATTCGCATTTCTGATATGAATCAAAAACTTTGAGTCTGTCCTGAATCCTTCCCGCTTAAGTAAGTGGTTCCCTGTGAGTTACAGATCGGATCATTTCAGCGGCCAATGACGTAATTGAACATGCCCATGTCCATAAATGGTCTGAAGTGCGTCTAGATTACTGCCTGGTTAAAAACGTACATTTGTTTTAATTTATAAGCGCTCAGAGGCTGCTTTGAGTGCTTATTATTGTTTAACCTAAGCCACAATTGCACTGACGTATTTTCCACTGTGCTGTGCAGGTCGGACACATTTTAGCCCAGCGGATGTTTTTGAAAGGGGTCCTGAGGATCTCTACGTACCCACTTTCAAACAGGAAACCTGCACTCTCTTCTCTATAATATTATCCATCAGCTTTATTTCGTCATTTCAAAATGCTTTCAGCGTTTAAATCCATTCCGACACATATGGTAAGCCTATGTTTCTGTTAAAGTATTATTCATCTGCATGCATGTATTTATAATGCGAGTTCGAGGGTGTTTAGAGCTTCAACATACTGACATATGTTAGCAGCTAACGCGTTAGCAAAGGACCTATAACTGTTACAGACATTATATATATATATATATATATATATATATATATATATGGAAGTAATATTTTTCTGCACAGTAAACACCAAATAGTTATGCTGATATGCAAAGTGTTTGAATCAAGTGTGCACTCAGAGCTTAACAATTATGCTAAAATATTTCTTACCAAAGACATATACAATATTTACTCGTATATTTATGATCCATAACATATATTGGCTGTTGAGGCAGATACTATGCGGTTGAAATGTGACCGGGTATTTTACATTTTAATATCTGGAATGTCGTTTGCAAGTTATACATTTATATGACTTCTAAAATGCAAAATT
>JAUCMR010000016.1:2677423-2694375 GCA_032357425.1 Enteromius argenteus | reverse complement strand
TATATGTGTGTGTGTGTATTTATGTATGTATGTATGTGTGTGTGTGTATATATATATATATATATATATATATATATATATATATATATATTTATTTAACAAAAAAAAAAAAAAAAAAACAGAATTAGAATAAGTTGTTCATCTTAGATCAACACAACATGAATATTCATATTTATAATAACTATTTGCAGGACTATAAAGGACAGAAACTTGCAGAGCAAATTTTCCAAGGAATCATTCTGGTGTCTGCGGTACGTAACACTGGCAGCACTTTTACTCTCACAGCAATCACAACATTATCTCCTTTCTGCTCGGCCTCATGTTTGCTTTCCCTGCAGGTGATCGGCTTCATATACGGCTTTTCTATCCAGCAGTTTGGGTGGACGGTTTACATAATGTTGGCTGGATTCACAATATCATGTTTGGTATGTCATAAGATTACTGTTTGATTAATGTGAAGTTAAAAGTGAGATTACACTTCTTTTTTTTTTTAATTCTGGCTGTGTCCCGTTCTTCAGCTCACCCTGCCTCCCTGGCCAATGTACAGAAAAAGTCCTTTAACCTGGCAGCCGGCTTTGCCTGAGACATCTGGAGAAAATCGTGACAAGCCTCAAGAGAGTCAGAAGAAGAAGAAGCACAAGTGATGCATGGCAGTATTTTAGTTTGGATTTGGCACAGCGGAGCCCTATAAATATACAATAGAAACAAACCTATGAAAACCTATTCCTTTTGTCACTGTTCAAAAATTCATTAAATAATAAAGAACTGCTTTTGGTACTTTTGTGTGGCCTTTTTTGTTTCGGTTGAGTTGTTAGCAAAAGACAGAAAGGGGTTCCTAAAAATGTAATTTATTATAAATCATTCCTTATTGGTTTAGATTATTTGTAATATAAATATACAGTTCAGAAAATAGAAAAAAACAAACTATTTTTAACATCTCTTGTGATTCAAGATTGCTATCTACAAAGCGTAGGTTCACATTTCCAAAAGAAACAATGTCTGAAAATAATGCTTGTGTGAAATTTAAAGGTGCATAATAACAGCATTTTTTGCATATCTAGTGTTCAACACTTCTATCACTACACATTTACAAAAACATTAAAAAAAGTAACCGTGATTGTTTTATAAGAGGCTTTAGCGAAGTGTTTAAGAGCACAAATCAGTCTGCTGCCCACCAGCGGTAATGGCATATCAGTGTTTGACAAGGGATCCCTCGTGTGCATCTGGCTCAGTCCTTGAAGGCCACGTCCTCGAAAAACTTAAGCTGTTGGACTTTCATTGCATATTGCCTGTATTTTTCTTCCCCCATTAGCTCTTGCAGTAGGTGCTGAATATAAAAACAGATCAGAAATATGTTAGCCTAACTGCTATTTAATTCTAAAAAATGTTTCAATTAGTTTTTTACATATAAATACATCTCATTTAAATGTAACTAAACTGTAATTAATGGGTCTCATGTACTAATAATAGTATAAAATATGTGCACACAATTATTGAATCATGATATTTACATGCACAATATACTCTTTTAGTGAATGAGACCCATTACTGAAAAGTTTTAATCAACAGCCTATTAGTTCAGACTGTTATGTTTATTTCTAATGTACACTGAGACTTGAGTTAACTTGCCTCTCTCTTCTCGTCATCCTCTTCCTGCATGACGTCTAGGACTCGGTCCAATAGCTTCACCCCAAGCCCTTTAACCACATCTGTACGCAAGTGCTCGATCACTCTCCTGACCTTTGCTGGACCCGTGCTATCATCTAAAAACACAAATTAGCAATAAACTCCCATAAATTCTGTCACCAAAAAAAATAATAAAATAAAAATAATAAATTGCTTCATTTTACATGTACTCAAAATATTTAAAGATTTGGGGGATTTTTTTCAGATGGGTAAACGTTACAGTAAAAACAAAACAAAACATAAAACAATAGCTATGTTTTCATCCAAAAGACTTGAATTTACTTTTTGCGCAACACTAAATAATCGCATAAAATGTACCATAAGGCACCGTTTCCAAAGAGAACAAAATCATCACTTCCTGATAAACTGGCACTAAATACATCTAAGAAAATTTGCAGACGCCACTGAATATAAAATTTTTCATATATAATAAATAATACAATAAATGTGGTCATTGCTTTCGGAGGTGGATGCCTGCTGTTACACAGAAGTACTTTGACGACAGACTTTGCTCAGGCATTTCAGAATGACCAAAACAATATGTAGATGCTGTGAATGAAGATCAGTCCGCTGGTTAGTCAAGTTATTCTGACTCATAGCGCAAAGTCACCACTTTTTCAATGCGCATGATGGAATTTATTTGGCAGATGTGTTTTCACTGTTGTTTAAGCGCATTTTTTCTTATCAGATAAAAAGTTTTTTTTCCTATTTATTTCCATTCAGTGTTTTAAAGGGATATTCCGAAGTGTCAATAAAAAGAGGTGGATGGAAGCATAGCTAATGTGAGTTGTTACCTAACGGGAAGCCACTCATTTGATAATCTCCCTGTCCCTCTCTGGATTTCCCATGAAGCATTAGGGTGTCTCTGTACTTCCTGTTAAGTTTGAACTCAGGAAGTGGAGTGGAGTGGCATCTTGACCCATCTGGTTCAAATGATACATCTCTGCCATCCATGTGTAATGTTTGTGTCATCATTTGGACCAAGTCTTGCATCTCATTGGTATCAAACTTTCTGTAAAAGAAAAGCAATTTCAGGAACAATGCAAAGAACAAAGACCAGTGGTTTTAGTCAGATTTCTAAAAAACAGAATATTGGCAATACGGTTAATAGAATTACAAGAATGTTTACATGCATTACATGCAGAGTCTCAGAGTACAAATTACCGCTCTCTGTAGTCACCCTCTGAACGTTCAGTGGAGCTGGTGGAGGAACTACAATCATCTTCGTCAGACTGTCTCCATGAGCACTTCCTCTCCTGATACACAAAGAGAACCAAAATAGTTCAGGTGAGATCTCTTGTGAGCAAGTAGTAGGTTGGACAGCACAGCGCGTCCTGAGTCAGCAAGAAAAGTTAGACATACCTTTCTTGTTTCCAATGTTGTGTTGGCAGGTCTTGGGCAGTCTAGATGGTCTGCCTGCTTACTGTCTAATGAGGGGACATCACAAGCCACCCTTTTGACAGCGGACACAGCTTCAAAGAAAAGACACTAAGGAATCATATTCAAAGAAACTGTACAAAATCTCCTTTCATCTGAATTGATGTATGCAGCACCTGTGGGCTTTGATCATAGTGGGCAGCTCTCTTATGCATTCTAATGGACACATGCTTTGATCCACCAAAATGGTTCTTAAGGATGTTATCGCTCTTGAGTCTGCTTTAACAGAATGAAAGTCAGAGCCCTTTTAAATGGACTACAAAGTGGACGGTTTAAAATGTAGCCTACATATTGACTGCATTTTTGTGCCAAAGAATAGTGCAATATTATAACATGGTCATGGTCTAAATTTACTCAGAATATTTATTCCAATTACATGAATACAGAAATATTCCAGTATTTTTTTTTATTAATAATTAGATTTAGCTTTTGTTTTTTTATTGCAATTTTTAATTGTAATTTTGTTATGTTTATATTATTTATTTATTTTCAGTTTCAGCTTTGTTTAATGTTCAGTTTTGGTTTTATTTATTACCAGTTAATATTATAGTGCTTCATTATAAACTTAAGACAGTTGCAAATGCAACATTTCTAAATACCATTTTTCATCTAATATTCATATTTTATTTAATTTCAGCTTTATTACAAACAATGTTTTAATATTTATTTGTTATGTCCATGTAATGATTATTGCTCTTGACCTTAAAAGTGTGTTCAGATCTTGCTTTGGTCCATTTCCATTCATACTGTTGTTTTTTAAACATTTGAAAATTCTATTTAATAGCATTCAGAGAAAATCACAAACCTTGTTGTCTGGAGTTCTCCTGTAATTGCTTCAGTCTTCTCCTTTCCCTGGCTGACAGTGGACGATTCTGTAAGTGAAGTTAGTTAACAACAATAGCAGCAGCATCAGATTAATGTATCTGACACGGGGATATGCTGTATGCAGCTGTTTAATATGGTATGCACAGTCTGTAATGTTTTACCTGCTGATCTGAACTGTTCTTGGTAGAGGATGAGAGACTGGAAGGTGTGTTTTTCTCTGAGTGGCCTTTCTGTTCATTGTTTACTGATAGGACGTCTTCTGGAAGAGGCGGCAGAGGTCTTGGAATGGCTTTAACCTAAACATACAAATGTTTTAGTGAAAGTAAAAGACAACAGTAATAATTTAAATTAACTGAATTCATTTATTTACCAAAAACATTATTTAATAGTTATCACTGACTTATAAAATACAAGAAGAAAATTATTAATAGTAGTTTATTTCATGGCACTGTATTTTGATTCTGGGAAAGGGGTTGCCTTAATGCTGTTAGCATTATCTGACAGCGACTTGGAGACTGTATGAATAAACGGTTTTGCCCTTCAGTGATTTTTATTTTCTTATTTGTAGGACAGGATGTGTGTAAACATTGGAAATTTTGTTTCTGAGCCTCCGACTATATCTTGGGGTGTTCCACCAGGATCAATTCTCGGTCCAATTTGGTTTTCATTATATATGTTACCTTTGGGGTTGATTTTTCGGCAATATTATAAATAAATATATATATATATATATATATATATATTCTAAATATATCAATTGTATCATTGTAAAATTTCTGATTCATGTATGTGCTTTGATCGTCAAGTAAACAGTGTTGTGAAAGCAGCACTGTTCCTAAACTTTTTTCAGTCGAGGAAGTTATTTATTGAAACCTATAATTTCAACCAAGGATCTGAAAACCGTTATTAAGTACATGTTTTCATTTCCACAATTTTGGCTTGATGACGAAAAAAAGAACAAAAAAAGAAAAGATGGTTACCCATCTTATATATATATATATATATATAGCGTATTTAATGTAATGCAATTTGTTTATTCAGTTTAAGGTGCAAAAAACACATTATTTTCCACATACTGTTAATCTTTGTTTCTCCTCTAAGGCCCGCCTCCTGAAACAGGTTGATTTGTACAAAGCTCATCATTCTAAAAAAGCGAGGTTGTTGCTCCCAGTGGAGACATAATTAGTGATTATCATGACTTAGTACTGTCTTTTTACGTGTCAAAACTTTTATAAAGAATATCTCTTTGGTTTTGAAACTTTAATCTTTGCAGCTTCAGGGATCTTATCTATGCACTAACAGCTTGTAACACTCCAAAGAGAAAGGAAAACTTAAAATCGCATCATATAACCCCTTAAACTAATACCAGAAAATGGGATCTTATAATACCCGTGTTGATTTCTCTTCACTGGTTGTCTGTAAATGATCCAAAACAAGATGTTAACGTTGGTGTACAGAACATTGCACAATAAGGCTCCTGAGTAAAGGACATGCACTCTCCTTAGCAATATCAACGTCATCTGTGCTTTTTTTAAAACTTACTCTTAACTATTCCATGGACTTGTTTAAGGCGTAGTGGAGACTGCACCTTCTCAGTTGTGGCTCCAAAACTTTGGAATGTCTCGCCACTATTTATACAGGCTTCGTCAACTATGGACATTTTTAAAAGGAATTCAAAGACTTGTTTTTTTTCCATCAGATATTTGGTCTGTTTAATGTGAGTGATTTTGTTGTATGATTTATATTAGTGTCATGCTGTGTTGGCCTGCATGTTGCATGTTATTTTTCAAAGTTTTAATTATCCAGCAATTCTTATGGTTTTAAAAGTGCTTCATAAATAAATGTTGAATTGATGAATGCCCAGCCTACTCACTTGATGGCTGTTCTGGTCATCAAGGGACTTGTCTTTCTTCTTCTGCCTGCGCTGACGTGACATGGATGGTTCGGAGGAAGAGGAAGAGGGCTGAAGAACTGGTCTGCTTTGCTCTGAAAGAGCTGAAGTGGACTCTGTATTGGACTGCTCCTAAAATGTTATTATAAATAATGTCTAAATGTCAGTTTTAAATTTTATTTAAAGGATCATATAAATATTTATAATAATAATAATAATATTAAAATATTTAGTTAATATACAGCATCATAACTTTAATAAATAAATACATAATGTAATATTATAATAAATAAATAAACTAGTTATTTGAACACAAATAATAAAATATAATGTTTTACCAGTAATATTATAGGAACAGGTTTGAGCAGTTTCTCCGTGGAGTCTAAACTTCCCTGGAATATGAAGGACAAAAAATACATTGTTTTCGGATTGAACAAACTCACAATAAATCAAAATATAGAGACATTAAAGGTTGTTGATCCAAACTCATATAAGTTTCTTTCTCAGTTGGAATGAAAAAGGCAATATTTCAATGAATGTCGATTACCAAAAAGTTTTGATGACATTTTAACTTCCACTGTATGGACAAAAAACACTAAGCCATCTCACAAAATATTCTTTTATAATTCACAGAAGAAAGTAAGTCATAAGGGAACACCACAAGGTTGAGTAAAGGTAAAAACCATATTTTGAGTAAACTTTAACACTGGATCTTTGTTTTAGCGCAATTAATAATATATTTTGATGCCCATCAATGTTAGAAAGACTTTCAGAGAACTTTAAAATTAGATTAGATTTATAATTAGTCAAACATATCAAAAGTTGACTGGTTCCATCACAGCAACATACCTCACTCTCCTCAGTTGAACTTCCAGTAGGAACATCCTTTAGGACACAAGCGTTGCTAACATTATCATCAACAGTCTTTCTTTGGCTCTCCGACTCCGTCTCAGCATTGTGATGTTGTTCCATAGGCTCGTGTGGGATGTCCTCCATCCCTGCCTCCTGCAGAAGCTTCATAGTGTCGTCTTTAAGGTCCATACTTGCATCAAGAGCCTTATTCTTGCTTAGCATCTTGGCTGGATCTGCAGCCTTGGGTGTAGTTGAGTTTTGAGATATCAGTCCATTCGCTGACATCTTATCCTCCGATCTCCTGACACCTAATGCTTGTTTCAGAGGGTGTGTCCGAGCAGGACCAGGATCTTCTTTCTCCTCTTTCTCTCTCCTCTTGCTCACAGAGGGCGGCTTGTGGTTCTGATGGCTGCTAGGTGGTTTGGCTTTTCTCTGTTTTGGTTCCTGTGATTGGATTTCAATGTCTATATTGCTAATGGTTGCTGTAGCTGGACCTGTTGAGTTAAGAATATCCCGACCTGGAGATTTAGGGGGCAGGTGTGGGTTAAGAAGCACTTTTTCCACTCCACCATTACAGGGTTTTTGTCGGTTCAAGTGGTTTTCTTCAACCTATGAAATGTGTAAAACAAAACAGATATACTGAGATCATACGCCTCACACAGAAGAACAGCAGGCTTCTAGGTTTCCTTTTCATCATACCTTTCTTCCTCTGGCCTTTGATTCAGAGTTAAGACATTGTTGCTCATGATTTGGTTTGGTTGATGCATCAGATCCGGCACTGTTCGGTTTGCTGTTCGCTGCATTTTTCCGTGATTTGGCGGTTTTTCTGTTACAGGACAGATGATTGTAAGTCATTTCAATATTTTTATTTCAACACTAAAGACATGAAAGAGTGCACATACTCTTTTGTGGCCTCCAGGAACATGGAGATCTGCTGTTTGATGTATGGCTGTCGGAGGATGTGTTTGACGTCTGGCCTGTCCTCTGGTTTCTTACACAGCATTCGCTTGATCAGTTCTCCCAATTGGGGGTCGTACTTGCTTGGCATTTGGGGTAACTGAACATTAAAAATTAATTTAAAATGATGGAAGAAGGTTTTGAATTAACAAACATCTACAGTTCTTTGAAACAGCTGATGACTATCTTCACGTACCTTCCCTTCTACGATACGATACACGAGAGAGTTCATGTCTTTTGCGTTGAAAGCGTGTTTTAGAGTTGACATTTCATACACGCAACATCCCAGAGCCCACACGTCTGACTGAAACACAACCAAACATAAATAATGATTCATCTAAAACACAAAATATCTGGTGAAAAAAAGAGAGAAGGAGTCCAGGTCGCCCTAAATGGAAATTAAAATAATTATAATTATTTATTTTTTTGTTTGGCAAAAAATCCTTAGATATTTTCAGTTGTTTTTTTTCCTATTTTCAATTAAATCATTTATTATTAATTTATTAAGGAAGTATTAAAAAAACTTGTACATAAGTTTGAGGCTGGTAAGTTTTTTTTTTTTTTAAATGATATTAGCAAATGTCTCTTACGCTCACTAAGGCTACCTTTAAATAAAACAGTAACTGTTACAGTAAAAACTGAAATATTGTGAAATATTATTATAATTTAAAGTCACTGTTTTCTACTCGTACTATATTTTAAAACATCATTTATTCATGTGATTTTAAAGCTGCATGCTTCAGTGTCACAAATAATTCAAACATGCTGATTATGCTACTCAAGAAACAGTTCTAATTATTATCAATGTTGGAAATTATCAGTTGTGCTGCTTAATATTTTGTGTTGACATGGTTATACACTATTTATTTTATTTATTAGGATTTTGTGATGAAAAGTCTGTTCAAAAGTTCAACTTAGTTAAAAAGTTAACTAATTTAAATAAATTGTCATTGCAATATTGGAAATTAGTATATAAAATGTGTTTAATTGTCATATAAAAAAAACAACAACACAATAAAGAAATACTGAAATATAACTGTCCGTTTTCTTCTTTATTTTAAAAGAAAAACGAACTCTAACACCTCTAACTCCAGCACTCTGTTCTAATTCCATTCTTTAAAAGACTTGTCCCTTTCAGACTTTACTCCATTCATTTACTATTGTTTCTATATTCTATCTATTTGTTTTCTTTTTTTTTAAATTCTGGCTGTTTTATTTATTAATTATATTTATTTATTATATAATTATAATTTATAAAAAATTATATAATTATTTATATAACTTATAATTTGTGCTTATAATGCGTACTGTGTTAAACTAACTGAGACTTGTTATAGCAAAATGACTAATTTTGGGGTGTAAACGATAGCTGCAATATGTTCTTGACAAGTTTTGTGACATATCAAAAGTATTAAAAGTGATTTAGCCAAGATGGACAGACAATGACGCATACAATGATCAAGTCCATGCAGTACCTTGTAGTTGTAAGGCTTGTTGGAGAAGAGTTCTGGACTCATGTAGTACGGCGTGCCGATCAGAGTGCTGGCCATGTCGTTCTGACTCTCCAGGACCCTCGCAATGCCCAGATCACCCACTTTGATTATATTGGTCTTGGTCAAGAAGATATTCTGTGTTTTCAGATCTCGATGCAGGATGTGCTTCTCATGTAAATACTAGGGATCAACAAAAAATGCAAAAGCTTTATTATTCAGCTAAAAACTCAAAAAGGACAGAAGGAGGGCCCTGGACTAACCTGGAGGGCCATGGCTATTTGAACAAACCACTCCACAACTTGTCTCTCAGGAAGCAGTTCTCCCTTCTGCTGTTTGAGTCTGTGGTACAGATCTCCTCCCTCACAGAATCCCATCACGATGTAAAGCTGGCAGTCCTCGCCTTCCCAAGATTCCCGGTATGTGACGATGTTGGGATGCTTGAGCTGTGAGAGGAGCTGCGCTTCCTGCTCCGCGGCTCGCCGTTCACGTCTGGAGGATGTTCTCAGGTTCAGCTTCTTGATCACATACTGGCCAAACCACACAAAATATATTGTGTTATAACTTTGCACATAAACAGAAGACATGAATTCTAGTGAGAAATGTCCAATGTCTCTAATGTTTGTACAAGGAAGGATCATATCAGCAATCATATGCACCAAATATCATATGCATTATTTTTGTTCAATATTAAACTCAAAAAGGATAAAATCACTGCACTCTACAGACTCAAGTTGCATAGATCCATAAAAAAGTATGTTTTAAGACGAATCAGAAAGAGGAACTCCTTTTTCTCAGTTATTTATTTGTGTTTTTCATTATGCAGCACAGCACATACGAAACAGTTGTTTTCAATATCAAGTTTAAAATGTACATATTTATATAAAAGAAAGTGTTTTAGGTGTTGGTAACATATTCTTTTAAGATTTTCCATAATTCGAATCACTTCTACAATACAGCTAAACGGGCCTTCTTTGTCACAAATCTTCGTTAAATAAATATGTAATGTAACATCGTAATTGGTGCTGTCAGTTGATTAACTGCAAATCCAAAAATAAACCACATATACTATGTAAACCAAAAAAAAAAAAGTTTTTGTTTACGTAATATATGTTTGCATGCTATGTGTATTAATTATGTATAAATAAATACACATGCATGTATATACTTCAGAGCCAAAACCAAAATATCTTATGTTTTAATATGAAATATATTGATGTATAATATAAATTATGTGATTATGAATATAGACATTTAAATACATGTATGTGTATGTATTCATATAGTAAATATATACAGAACATACATTATGCAAACAAAAATCTCAATAAGAGGTCATAAATAAATGCATGTATGAAAATTGGATATACATTTTTAAGAAAAAAAGTTTTTAAAATGACCACAGAGCATGTCCCATGTCAATATACATATTGATCAAACAAGTCAACAATATCAATAACAGTACAGCATACTCTATTTGTCTAACAATCATTCTGAAGTGAAGCGTCCTACAAACTCTTTTACATTATAAGTTACTATAAATGCGTTATGTTTAAGGAATATTAAACGCAAGTAATAAAAAACAGGGTAAAGAGGGTACCTCTCAGCTGCTGTATCAACAGCAACAAATCTGTTATTAACTACCGTTAATGCTTAAAATAAGGCATTAGTTCAGTTTGGTAATTAGTTAAACATATAAACTGTTACTGATTAGCAGGAATGCACAGGTCTGTGCACAAACTCAGATGCATGCACCACTCTGTTACCTGTTTACGGTCTGATTTGTGTCTGACCAGATTCACCTCCCCGTAGCTCCCCTTCCCCACAACTCTGACGAATAAGTAACTGTCCATGATCCTCCGTCCAGACACGCTCTCTGTGTCACATAGCGAGTGATGTTAAACCCTTCCGCAGAAGCAAGCGCGCTATTCTCAACGCACCGACGGTGATTTGTCTGTTTCAAACTTGTTTGGGGGTGACACGGAGCACAGGAAACAGCGAACACAGCTTCAGCGTCACCAGGCAACTGACCGCATTAACACTGCAGGCTCCGGAGTAATGTGTGTGCTGTTTGAGAACAGCGCCCTCTATCGGCGCAGCGACGCACGGCACACGAGAAACCATGGCTTGACTCACGTTGACTGTTGTTTTATGCCCTAAATATCTCATTTCTCACGTGTCTCATTTCTCTCATATCTCTAAACATTTTGTTAACCAATCTTTAGTGCATAAAGTCTTATAAATAATAAAGTTGTATGGTTATAACCAGTATTTTCACCGGTAGGTGGCGTAATGTTTTTATTCACGTATTACTGTAAACCAATAAAACCATCAGCCGTAGATAAAAAGCAACAAAGTGTTCAAATCGTATGACTTTTTTAAACAGTGCTGCGTATAAAGTGAACACAAAATGTTCAAAAAATTAAAAAAATGCATTTAAACTGACTGAAGTCACACAACACATTGGATTTCGATATTCGCTTATAGCTTATACGTTGTGCCAACGCCAACGATAACCTTGCAACTACAAAATGAAAAATACCAGATTAGACATGCATATTTTTGTATTTCATAGCCTATTCTAATGACAAATTAGGCTATTGTGAGCGCTGCTGGTCAGTTTAACCTGTTTAATAAATGCACAAAAGAAAGAAAATTGTTCATTGAGCAGCAAATCAGAATATTAAAATGGTTTCTGAAAGATCATTTCACAATATCACTGTCTGTTATACTTTCATATCCGCGGAGAGAGATCGAGGGAGAGAGGTTTTCTTAAGCAAATTTCCCCATCAGCACATCCTGAGCTCTGAGGAATAAGGATATCAGATAATGCCAGCTATAAGATCAAATTCTAGGAACACCGATTAGGAGACATAACCCCGCCCCCATTACCTGAGAGTCAGCGGTCTCTTTGATCTGATTGGCGCAGAGCAGCAGAGGCGCTGTGACGTCAGGGCGGGCTGAGACTGGGTCAGCCGGAGGAAGCAGGCAGCAGAGCCAGATCTCCGCGAGACCAGCGCGAGCGCACCGCGTTCAGATTACAGCAGGAGACGCGCCTCTGCACCGCTGCGAGACTCAGGTACCGACATCCACTGCACTTTAGCGCTGTGTTTAACACGAAACGTGCATGATCGATCACTGCTGCTGTCTTCCGCAGCTATTTAAAGGTTTTAGTAGCATGTAGTTTTGGTTTTATATATTGAGATATAATGTAATGTGTATGTA
Organism: Enteromius argenteus; assembly: GCA_032357425.1. Classification (NCBI taxonomy): domain Eukaryota; kingdom Metazoa; phylum Chordata; class Actinopteri; order Cypriniformes; family Cyprinidae; genus Enteromius; species Enteromius argenteus. Next base: position 2,682,012 of record JAUCMR010000016.1, on the reverse strand, counting down.
TTGCATTATTAATAGCCATGCACTTGCAAATGCAGACTAGTCCCACAGATTAAGAGCTTACAGCCAGTCTTAGTTTGTATTAGCTGGTTGTCTCTACTCCACATGACTTTATGATGGGTTAGTTATCTCGCTCAATCAGAGGATGTGGTCAACCACTCCTATAGCCTGTGTCTTTGAATGCACTGAAACTTTGACAGCTGATGGTTTAATGGCATATAGTGGATAAAGATGAGAAACTATATATGGTTACGTTGTCATTATTATAAACTGCATTTATCAGTCAGTATTTGTTAGTTCCATTAAGGCTGGTCTGATGTCAATCCATGTCATTCTACATTGGCATCTTTACTGTAATGTGGTTCAAAACCTTTATTATGACTTTGTCAGGCTGTTTCCTCAAATGTGGCATCGTTAAAAACCATCAAACTTGACAGAAAAACCACACAATTGCTTAGCTAAGTGATTTATTTCATTTGAGATGAAAACAAAAATAGTGCTGTCAAACGATTAATCTATTTTATTTTTATTTTTACATAATTCTTGTTTGTGTGTACTGCGTATACTGTACTGTGTACACACACACTTGCATGTATATATTTAAGAAAAATGTATTTCTATTTTAAATATATTTATATATAATATAAATTATATTAATATAAACGTAAATATATGTGTGTTTTTATATATGCATAATAAATATACACAGTGCACACATATATTACATAAACAAAAAACTTTTATTTTGGATGTGATTAATCATGATTAATTGTTTGACAGCACACACATGCACACACACACACACACAAAAGTCTTAAAGCAGCAAAAAATGGCCTGTTTAAATGAAATGATTAAAAACAAACAAACATATCAGCAGATAAATCTAAATCTTGATGTACATTTTTGTGTGGCTCACTGCATCCAAACACTTCAAACTATATCAAACACATAATGCACAACTGCTTAAAAAAATAAATAAATAAATAAACAATAAACACCTTAACTGTAGGAAACAAAGAAACTGAAAAAAAAAAAAAATTACCAAGTATAGCCTACTTTGAAACGGTTACAATGCCTGACCTTTAAAATATCATACATAACTTTTCATATCTGACATATCTAACACAAATGAACTTTTTTTATGCCAGTATGACCTCCACTGTGCATAATAATACATAGAAATGGTCAAAAACTTATGATTTTAGAGGAAAACAATAAATAAATCTATTTCAGAACCCCTTCAAAATATATGAAACCATACTTAGCATACTTGACCATAAAAGGACAAAGCTTGCTTCTAATAGGTTGAAAATTCTTGGTGTTTTAGTTTAATCAGTGCTTTCTTATCTGAACATAGCATCTGTTTCTTTTAAACAGTCAATCAAGTAGTTTCACATGTCTCCTCTTTCCCTTTTAGCCTATTAGCATTTCTTTTCTCCATTTTGATGATATTTCTGTGCCACAGCCAGTGTTGGCATTATTTAAAGCATTTTGGCTCTTTGATTTCCTCATTTGAACATTCTTAGGGATCAGCCAGCCAGCTGGTTTTAGCAATTAATAATCTTAGATGTAGTTAACAGTCTATTATTTGACCAGTTGGTGTGCTAGAATAGATCAAGCCTTTATCAGTCGTTGTGGGCTGCTCTTACACTCAGAATGTGACTGTGATGTGCAGATAGACGCATTAATGTTAGGGCTTGTTACAAGCAGCATGTCTTCCTCTTTGTGCAGTTCTGTACTAGCTGTAGAAGGAAATAAAGTCGCAGTTACTGCTGCATTATAAGCGGCGGCTGAACTTCCCTGTGCTTTCCCGCGGCAATCACTTCCCTTTAGAGTCACTTCGAGGGCGCAGTGCATCAACCGAAGCCATTTGCACATAAAAAATAAACAAAATACAGCATTTTGTTATAGAGCAAGTCATGAAGGTGCTGTAATTAAAAGCTGAACTTTGTACCTGTCTGCAAATAACATGTGGATCGCACACTTGATGGGTTGATTGTCTCAAGCAACCATATGGCATTTGCGTATCTGTAAGCATCTCATCCACGCTTAAAGAGACAGTGCAACCAAAATTAAAAGTCTGTCATAATTTTCTCACCCTTATGTCATTAAACCCGAAAGACTTTCTTTCCTCTGTAGAAAACAAAAGTGGTTTTTGCTCATCCAGTGACTGTCATTGTATGAGCAAAACATGTTGAATTATTCTTTGAAATATCATTGTTGTGTTCCTCACAAGAAAGAAAGTCATTCAGGTTTTATGATCAGCATGAGGTTCGGTTAGATTTCATGTTTGGGTGAAATAATAAAAAAATGTGCCTTTATTGTATTTAAAGAATCTTTATGCTCTTATTGGCACGCATAGGCCTATTCGATTCTACTCTTGATTCTGCCTGATTCACTTGAATATAGATTGCCCTCCAAAAGTTTGGAAACGCCCTAGAAAAGTGGGGTTTTAGACAATATTGGCATGAATCCTTTTTCATTTGTGGTAATTTTGGGACAACACAAACTACGAAAACATATTTTACTACATAAACAGTTTATACATATAAAATACTTCAATTTTCGATTCATCAGAATATCCAGCATTAGCAGCTATTACAGCTCTGTATAATCTAGGCATCCGAGCTGTCAGTTTATTCAAACATTGACTTGATATATTACTCCAAGCCTCCTGAAGGATTGCCCAAAGATGATTTACACTGATTGGACACTTCTTACGAACATCACGGTCCAGTTCCTCCCATAGTAGCTCAGTTGGGTTGAGGTCAGGTGATTGGGGTAATCAAAATGAAAATTATTATTGCTGGTCTTCAATGATAATTTCAAGTTAGTTGAATGCATTTGCACCAAACAATTATAAGGATTTATGGTGACATCATCCAAAACCACACTTTGCCACAGGGTGTTTCCAAACTTTTGGAGAGCAGTGTATATCAGGTATAGTACATGTCAATTTTGCATAGGCAAAGTAATTTGTAACTAAAGCTTTAAATTGTACAGGGAGGGAACTACTTTTTAGGGAACTGAGTTTTAATGCCAAATTATTCCAGCAAACACAACATAAGACATCACTGACAGTAAAAATACAATTACAACATTGTGCATATAGATTTGTTGCCTAGAAAAGCTATGAACATTGAACAGCAGTGAAGTTTTGCAATTGCATCAAAAGATAACCGATGTTGATTTTGGAACCTTATAAACAGAAAAGGCAAGCTTGTTTCTGCACACACTGAAGTGGAGGCCTTTTTTAGGGTGAGAGAAAGCTTGCTAAGGTTACCGCTGTGTGTATGTGAGCTCTATACTTCCTGAGTTTGAATTATGTTGTGGTTAGATAGCTCACCTTAAAAGGGGAAGCGCAGTTTGTGGTCATAAACGCCCATGACAGACTCTATTAGCACGAATCATGAATCGTTTCGAGTGTGGTGTGACACTGTTCCAACCTGCTGAAGGTTTAGATGTCACTCTGTATCTCTTCTGTCCTCTTCTGAGCAGCCATGGGAAGCCAGTGAGTATCTCCATCGTCTGTCTGATGAATTCAACATTTTGAATGCTGCATGATGATCTAAATGGTAGCGTTGTGTATGGATGTCTGTTTTCAATCCTTCAAGCTTGCCTTTTGATTCTCCTTTCTATGTGGGTTAGTTCATAGCTCTTCTATTTCTTGACCTCTACTTGGATCTACACTAACAAACGATGAATTCAAACCCTTTCTACCACTGGACCTGCATGCAACAGTGATGCAAATACCTTTGTTATGATATATGGTGCTTATGTATACGACTCTTAAAACTTCTTGCCTGAGATTTGGGATGCCTTAAATCTTTGGTGTATGTTCATATTTTGCTTGCCTGGGGAGTCTTGGATGAAGTTTAGTCTAACTCAGGGATGTGTCTGGATGATCTGGTGATTCTCAATGAGAAAATGGGTTGTTTTAGAAAGAATTTAATGTCTCCCATCTTCTATGCATGAGTCCATGTTAGACCTGGCATCACTTTTAATTCCTGCACTCTTTCTTTGCTGTCTTTAGCTGTGTGGGGTTGTCAGCTGTCTGGAATGCAGAAGTTTTAAAGAAGTATACTAGTTTTAAGAGAGATTTCTAGCCTTACATTTTTATAATGTTAATCCAAAAGTGTGAATGTATCCATTATGGACCAGTTCAGATTTCATTGTATAAATCAATATTTGTGTAGACAGTTTACTTGTGCTGTGACATCAAGTGTTTCCTATTACACCACATCCTGCGGTCTAGTGCGATGTCTGATGTTACCCATAAAAAAGAAATGTGTTAAGTCTGTGTGGCTTTACATCCTAGTAAATCCATATTAGCATAGTCAACTAAAATACAGCCTACAATGTCTATGGGCTAACATGCAATTCATATAAAAGCATCTGCTAAATGACTAAAATGCAAATGTAAATAAATAATAATTGTAAGGAATTTTTTGTTTCTTTGTTTGCCTTGGGGTCAAAATCTTCCTGAAGGATATATATATATATATATATATATACACACATATATATATATATATATATACGTGTGTATATATATATATATATATATATATATATATATATATGTATATGTG
>JAUCMR010000016.1:2656967-2677338 GCA_032357425.1 Enteromius argenteus | reverse complement strand
TATATATATATATACACATATATACATATATATATATATATACATATACATATATACATATATATATATATATATATATATATATACATATATATATATATATATATATATGACACATCATGTGGTATAACCGTCAAATAAAATGAACATCTTAATCATTATTAATGTTATTGCAAATTTTATTGAACCTGTTGTACCATATGACAATTTACAAACTAAACTTGTAATGCTTTAGAAAGGTCAAATTATCTAAGCTTACAAGAGATTGTATTGAGCATAAAATATTTAATTGGTCCTTTTTTAATATAATTAAATTTTGTTTTCCCTGCATGCTTTTTCACATTGTTTGATTCACATTGTTTCGCACCACATTTAGCAAGAATTACGGTAACACTTTATTTTACAGTGCATGTACTTTCCTGGTACATACATGGTAAATATCTTGTACCTACAGACAAATGAGTGGTAACACATGGTACTAATCTGAAGTGTATGTACATGGTAACAAATTAGAAACACAACATACTTTTAGATACCATATTTACTGTTTTTGCACTATTTCAACAACAAAAGTAATTCCAAACACAACCACAGCAATGCATTGCATGCATTGTTTTGCATTTCTGATCAACATGACATGTTTCATTCCTAAATGAATCAACCGTGTGACTGAAATCACAACAATCTAGAGATTATTTTTTGTCAGTATCGCACACCCCTAGTCTGATCTATTTTCTGTCAAATGACAGCATTCCACAGTTGCTGTCGTTAAAGTTGAACTTACTAAACCCACAACTATCTTTAACGTATACCAGGGTTAACTATGTTCATTATTATGCTAGCAAACTTTAAATGCTCCAATGTCTTGTCATTGTAACTGTGACATTACCCAATTTTGCTACCTCATTTTGCGCAACTTCCATTTTAGCAAAGAGGAAATATACTTCCTCTGATTAAGAAACAATTAACAGAGGTTTAGAGGAGAGACAGGCCTCCCTAAATGCACATATTTAAACAGTTTAGAGTGTTTACCCAAACTGTACGCACAAACCAACCGAAGTCATGTCACAGCTGCTCTGTTAGCTTGCCATTTGGAACAAGATACACTGTGGATCACAGGATTCCCATGGAAACATTGTCATCACCAAAAAATTTAAAAGAAAAATAAAACATACAGTAGACCACCAATTGTGTTAGAATAGATTTAGCCCAAAACAGCACAGTAGACCATTATGATTGACATTTGATGACATGGTTTGGCATGAACTATCTCCCTGAGCTGATGTTGGCAACTTTAAGCATGAAGATTATAGACACAACAGATACAACAAACCCACACCCTACAAGTCGTGAGTGATTGCTAGAGATTGCAGACCTGCTGGGCAACCGAATGTGCAAAGCTGCGCAAATGTTGTTTTTGTATTGATCTTAGGATATCCCTACGGCTGTGTGGAGTGAAAGTAACATTTACAGCTCCTAAGCTGTTTGGTGACTCGTTAATCGTGCTGTCGAAAATCAAATGGCAAAACACTATTTAAAGATTTACAAAGTCACACATTTAATGTTGTGTTATGAAAGCCATGTGATATTTCAGTAACACTTTATTTTGAGGTTTAAAATTTTACATGCATAGTATAATAACAATTGATTTTGCATAATTACATGCAAGCCAAACCAATCCTAACACTAACCATATAGTAAGTAAATGCATTTAATATTTCTGCTTGTACTATTGTAAATGTTAGGGATTCACCAAAATAAAATTCTGGCCAATGCAATAAGTCACTAATTCTGTTCATGTTATAGTGATATAGTGATTTTAAAAATATAAAATTATAAAAACCTAAATGCTAAATCACTTTTATATTCTACAGTAGTTACAGGGGTTGGACAATGAAACTGAAACACTGGCCGATTTAGTGTTGGAGGTTTCATGGCTAAATTTGACCAGCCTGGTGGCCAATCTTCATTGATTGCACATTCCACCAGTTAGAGCAGAGTGTGAAGGTTTAATTAGCAGAGTAATAGCACAGTTTTGCTTAAAATAGTGCAATGTACACAACATTATGGGTGACATATCAGAGTTCAAAAGAGGACAAATTGTTGGTGCGCATCTCGCTGGCACATCTGTGACTAAGACTGCAAGTCTTTGTGATATATCAAGAGCCACGGTATCCAGGGTAATGTCAGCATACCACCAAGAAGGATGAACCACATCCAACAGGAGTAACTGTGGACGCAAGAGGAAGCTGTGTGAAAGGGATGTCCGGGTGCTAACCCGTGTTGTATCCAAAAAACATAAAACCACAGCTGCCCAACTCACTGCAGAATAAAAAGTGCACCTCAACTCTCCTGTTTCCAACAAAACTGTTCGTCGGGAGCTCCACAGGGTCAATGCACATGGCCAGGCTGCTATTGCCAAACCTTTGGTCACTCGTGCCAATGCCAAATGTCAGTTTCCATGGTGCCAGCAGCGAAAAAATCTTGGGCTGTGGACAATGTGAAACAAGTATTGTTCTCTGATGAGTCCACCTTCACTGTCTTTCCAAAATCCGAGAGAGTTACGGTGTGGAGAAGCTCCAAAGAAGCATACCACCCAGACTGTTGCATGCCCAGAGTGAAGCATGGGAGTGGATCAGTGATGGTTTGGGCTGCAATACCAAGGCATTCCCTAGGCCCAATATTTGTGCTAGATGTGCAAGTCACTGCCAAGGACTACCGAACCATCCTGGAGGACCATGTTTACCCGATGGTTCAAACATTGTATCCTGAAGGCGGTGCCATGTATCAGGATGATAATGCACCAATACACACAGAAAGACTGGTGACAGAGTGGTTTGATGAACATGAAAGTGAAGTTGAACATCTCCCATGACCTGCACAGTCACCAGATCTAAATATTATTGAGCCACTTTGGGGCGTTTTGGAGGAGCAAGTCAGGAAACGTTTTCCTCCACCAGCATCACGTAGTGACCTGGCCACTATACTGCAAGAAGAATGGCTCAAAATCCCTCTGGCCGCTGTTCAGGACTTGTATCTGTCATTCCCAAGACAAACAGATGCTGTATTGGCTGCAAAAGGAGGCCCTACACCATACTAATGAATTATTGTGGTCTAAAACCAAGCGTTTCAGTTTCGTTGTCCAATCTCTGTACATTATAATGTTCAGTATGGAAATTGCATACATACTACAGATTAATAGTTAATAGCGTAATTAAATGCCTAATGTGTTTAGTTTTAAATACAGTTTCCAATATGGACAGCTATTTAATACTGATTGGTCAGTAAAAGCCATTCTGTATGGTAGAAAGTTCTGCTGTGTTCCAAAAACGTGGATATGCTTGAGACTTCTCTTTAAAAACACCACGCTCACGTCAAAAAAACAAAAAAAAAAAAAAATGATTTCTAAAATTTCTTCTTCTTCTTCTTTCATTCAACAAGTCTTGTGCTTTTGAGCACAAAAACGTTTTCTGCATGAATGGCCCTAACGGTGCCCTTAAACCATTTTTGTTCAGGCGTAAGCTCTGACCAGGTATAGAACAGGTAAGTAGCAGGTAAATTAGTTTTACTTAGTTGCCTTGAATTAAGACATATGGTGAAAATCATTAGTTTCCCCCGTGCTTAACAAGCTAAGAATTAAACCTTTTCTTTGTATGTACAGTGCAAACTAAAAAAAAGATAAAGCCAGTGTTGGAACACAGGTGCTGCAAGATTCTTTAAGTAGCTGCCGCTGACTGAGCTCAGCTTACACTTTCATGTCTCACTGAAGACTACGCTAAATAAAACAGACCTGGGTTATAGAAGTGTGTAGTTGTCAGAACCCTTGCTTTGAAATACTCAAGGAAGAAGAGACAGATGGGAAGCACTTGCTTTGACATGATGGTGTCTCAGTAATCATTTTACACATAAGAAAGGTTCTTAATGCTTTAAAGACACTTCATGTGTGTTAAGGTGACACTTGTAAATGACACTGCAGTCATGTAAACCTGAATATTTCCACATGGTGAGGTCAAAGTCCAAGTGAATTGCCCTATAGGTAAAATGTGTTAGAAATTCAGGTGAAGCCGAGTTAGTTTCTGGGAAATTTCATGTCACAAAATGTAAAATCTGGACTGAAATATCTGTAGGATTGTGTTGCATAGCATAATAATTGAATGGTTTCCTCTTCTTCTCTTAGTTTCTCCAACATTGACCGTAGCAAAATGCCATTGGGAGAGGATGGACACTCTTGGAAAAAGAAAACATCGAACATCAAGGACATCTACGATTTTAAAGAGGTTTTGGGAACGTAAGTAGAAGAACATTTTACTTCTAACTCAGCATCTACATAGCTGCCGCTGATGTTTGAGTTTAAGCTGATGGTGGTTGTTTCTTACTGACATTAATCAACTTGTCCGAATTGAATTATGCTAAAATTTTGTGCTGACCTATGCAGACATGGCGGTTCGCTTATGTTCACGATCATAACATTTGCCAAAGAAATCAAGCTTTTAATGTACTTTTAATAGGGAACATTCAGTATTTAGTACTCAGCCTAGTCTGTGAATCAGATTACATTAGGAAATTATCCAATCATAACAGAGCTCATTTACAAATAGAGGTCTTAAAGGTATAGTAGCAAAAACGATCTGTTTAATTCAAAGTCTTTTCGATGCAATAAGCCTTGACTAACATTACTTCAGAGAAAAAAGCTATAAATGTCTATAAAAAGACTCCCTTAAAACAAACCAGATATTCTGAATTTGACAAGCAGCAAAACAATTCCCACAACTGCTTATATGTCGCTGTCATTCTGATATGAAACTGTCCAGGCCTTTTTACATAATTGCTTATTAATACTTTCTATCTATTTTTCTGGTTCTGATCCCACTTGTTGTTTTGTTTCTTTACCTGTATCATAAATTATTTGTTTAGCACTTAAAAAAAAAGAACATTTGGTCCTAACTCCTAAATAAAATCAATATTATCTATATATGAAGAGTTCAGATGCAAAAGCCTCTAAAAGCCATCTTGGTCAAAAATGAGATAATGATACTGAGTGAATGCTCTTCAAACATAGTAGCCTATATGTTGTGAGTTGTTTTAACTTTTTGATACTTTAAAAAGGACTGGCTGATAACTTTGTCTGTTGCTCATTGTTTATTTTTTGTTTTTGTTTCATTTTTTAATTCAAGCTGCATGTTTTTTTTAATTTTTCTGTTCTGGCACTGTAAATTCAGTAGCAGTGCAACACTTTTCCAAAACACTGTCAGAGTATTTTAGTGTAATGTTCCATCTGCATCAACAAAAAATCTGAAGATTTTTTTTTTTTTTCGGAACCAGTTCTCAATTCCAAACCCTAGTCATTCATTAAGCACTTCCACATGTTTTAAGTCGATTTAAAGACTGGGGGCCATTATGAGGACTGATTTTTAGGGCTTGTTTAGTTTTCAGGCATGCAAGTTGACCCTTGACCCCTTCTCATACGCTGACAGGAGTGGGAATAATTAGGGCCCATATCCAAACCCTGGAGTCAGAGCGGACAGCAATGTTAGTGGAATCTTCTGTGAGCTCATGTCTACAGTGAGAAGGGGAAATTATGCTTTCATTTATTTAACTAGAGTTGGTCTGTTTTCCTCTGCTCTAAATACTGTAGGTTTAATAAGAATACAGAAAGACATGTAATGTTTTAAATAGTTCCAGACTCCCAGAACAAATGGAAAAGTCTTAATCCCAACAAAATTTTCTTTCTCAAGTCTCAAAATTTCAAGATTATTCAAACTCTGTTCTTAAGGTCAGTTTTGTATGTTGTCCAGGCTTGTTTGGGGATAGATCAACAGCTCTACATCGTTCAACTGCGAGTTCATCGTGGGTTGGTTGTCTTGGCAACAGGAGGAGACACTTTCCATATGGACTATAACTGTTGCTATGGAAACAAAGTTTTTATTTTCTATTAATAATCTGGTGGGTAAATGTGTAAGCATCAAGAGCCTCAATGTTCAGTCTAGTGGAAAAGATTTTTGGGGTATTTTGTCCAGTCGTGATGGTCTGTTGAATTTTCTTGAGGCTGTGTGCATTGGATGCTCACTGCTTTGGGCGACAGTGTGCAGCTCCTCATCAAATCCAGGACTAAACAAACTCTTTAAATAGCCAGTCTCATAAAATCTAACTCATAAACTGGAGTAGATGTCAATATAATGTCAAACTGTTAATGTGCTTCACTAAAACTGCTATTGAGTAAGTGTGAGGTTCAGGAAATGTAAATTGATATGGAAACCAAAGCCATTTCCTTTGGTGTGGAGTCATAAAAGCCTCCTGTAAAAACCAAGTTAGGACCATCTGTACCAAGCTTGTACAAAAGTGGTGGTTAAGCTGGATTTATGAACATGGGCCATGTAGAAATTGCACTAAAATGCACTAAAACGCAGACAGCAGGATCCTATGAAGAATTTTTTCAGGAGCCAATTGAGTCATTCTGTAGATACATGATTAGCATCAGTAAACTGCTCTATTATTCATTCATCACTTTTATTTAGATATTTCCCAGGTTCTGCAATAGCAGAATACGTATACATTAATACAGTAAAATGTTTGCCGTAATTTTACACATTTCAACCTTTAACAGTAGGTTCTCCATTTTATTTTATTCTTTTGTTCAGCAGACCGTAAAACAAACAGAAAATCCCATTGAACCTAAGGCCCGTTTACATCAAGAATGATAATAAGAAGTATGACTATAATTATAGTGATGTCCACACCAATGGATGATAACATTTATTTACTCTATACGTGCTAAAGTCATAACATCATTTGCTTTAAATGGATTGTGTGTAAATCTGATTGTTTTTATCGCTCATTAGCTGAAAAAAATTGCTCTAAAAATGAATTTTGTGCAGTTATCATTATGGTTGTGGTGTGGATGTCCCTGTTAGATTAGAACGACTGTTAACATTTTATTGGTGTAGTTAGTGTCACTGGTGTCAACAGCCCTTTGCACTGCAGAAGGAACCTGAGCTAAAAGACTATGATCATAGTTGGTCAGTAAGCAGTAACCCAAACACATTAGCAGCTGAAACCACTAAGATCTATTCCTTATATCATCTCTTATATTTGAGGACTTGATTCAAAACTCTTCTGTGGCCCTACACCTTGGATTTTTGTCCGTAAAGCATATGGTTTTATACAGTACATTACAGATATATTTCAGTATGTTACTGATGTTTTACAGTATTCCTGGTGTGTTTGGATTCTCGTGAAAGCGCTGTTTGCTATTGGCTCTGTTTGTATCCAAGAGCAACAGACTGTGTATTTAGCTTTTGGGTGGACGCTGTTTGTTCCATTCTGTTTTAACAGTTGTTGATGTACTCAGCACTGAAAACTGACATGCTTCTTCACCCCCACCCAATCCCTCATGCCCCCGCGCTCATGTAGTTATTCTACAAACTCAGTTTATCAACATCATAATGACTTCCTTGAGTAAATGTTTGAGTACGTGACTCCTGTGGACACTCTTTTAGATTAAACAGACTGCTTTTTGAGGACATCATTAAGAGGGTTATGTAATCTTCTGTAAGTACACATAATTGCGATACTTAGCATATGTACATTAGACTTAAATTCTTGCATGTGTGTGTGTTTTTTAGAGCTTCTGAATACAGTTTCACTGACTGTAACACACATTCTTGTCTTTTTTGCACTTATAGTCTGGAAGCTGGTCAATTTGTAACCTATCTGCTTGAAAGATCATGTACAACTGTCAACTGTAACAGACTTATCATTTTAATAGACTTACAACATTTTCATAGATGAAGTGGAGTGCGTTTAAATCATTAAATGCACAGTCGGGTGTACATTATCCCCATTTGCCAGCATTAACAAGTTCAAGTTGTTAATGATGTTTGCAGAGCAAGGGTAAAAATGCCAGTTATTTTCACCTGTTATGGAGCAGATTTATTTCAATGAAGGAATTATGACTCTTAAGTTAATTATTGATCGATCATTTGAGAGAGTTGCGTGTGTGAACTACCTGCATCTGTGCATCTTTTTTTGCAAATAATGAAGCTGTGAGTTTTGGTTACTTCAAAAAACAGCAATTTTGAGCAATATAATATGTGACCCTGGACCACAGTCATAAGGGGCAATTTTTTTTAATGGAAATGTATGCATCATCTGAAAGCTGAATAAATAAGCTTTCCATTGATGTATGTTAGGACAGGACAATACTCAACTATTTGAAAATCTGGAATCTAAGGGAATCTAAAGACTGAGGAAATATCCTGTAAAGTTGTCCAAATGAAGTTCTTAGCAATGCATATTACTAATCAGAATTTCAGTTTTGATATATTTACAGTAGAAAATTGGCAAAGTATCTTCATGGAACATGATCTTTACATAGGGCCAGTTTCACTAACAACTTGCACCAGCGCAAAACGTATTTTGGTGTTAAAATAGTACTGTCAGGTTTTACTAAAGAAACACAGTGACGAATTAGTGCTGAAAGTTCAGAAAATTAAAACATGACTTGGTCTATACTTCTGGCAAACCAATCATTTTTGACCTCCAGTTCTTTTCAATGCACTGTGGCTTCTTCATTTCTTTATTCTTTATTTGCAACTGTGCTAATTTGAGCTGATCGATATGTAAGTGAGATGTCGTGTCTGTGTTCTTTCATTTGCACATTATTAGTAAATCACCCACAGAAATGTCCCCGCCCATCGACGCTGTTCTGGAGTAAAACTGGCCCTTAATACCCTGATAATTTTTGCCATAAAAGAAAAATCGATACTTTTCACCCATATAATGTATTGTTGGCTAAAGCAAACCTGACAGCCAATCAGAATTCAGACAGACCACGGTATAATAAAGTAATAATGACAGTACTTATATGTATTCTTATATTCAACAGTGTGCTCTTTTTATGGTAACTCCCTTAGGTCAGCATGACTGTAGTTAAGTATAAAAGATTCGTATTTCTTGTTTACTTAAGCATCAGTGTTTTAAAAAGCTCTTTATTTTATAAGGTGAGAAATGATGACAGTGTTATGTGTTGCCTGTTATAGACTCTATTGAAAAACAGCCGCATTCTGTTGCTATGGTTATGCCCTTAGGTAAATGTTACTGTAGTTCGCAAGTGTCTTATATTACACTAATGTAATGAATATCCTAATAAAACACAGATTATTTTTTGTTTGTTTGTTTGTTTACTGAAGCATCATTAAAAAATGTTTTAAAACACACTTAATATGTATAATATATATATATATAATTTATAGTCATACTTTCAACATGAAAAATCTTTTTCAACCCATTTTGTTTCTGAAATGCAACATATTTACAAATAAAACATTATATGAAAAAAAAAAGTTGTTTCAGAAGTGGAGCAAGTTTTTATTTTTTGCCTAGTTTCAGTAAGAACAAAAGCAAGTAGAGGGGTTTAGTGTCCCTTTGTATATTTTGGTCTTTCTTCTGCTTGGTTTCTGGTCTGAAGGTCATGTCCTACTCTGATCATGTAGTGAACATCCAAACACACTGTAACAAACACTTATGGGACAAGTGTAACAAAAGAGCTTGTATCAATTGTATTGCCTAGGCATGTTTTTGTGTTGCTGTTAGTATGAAAGCTTTCCAGTAATCTGAAAAACCTAAAAATAAAGATTTAACATTGATGTTCCAAAATAGAAGGTGGAACTTCAGCAGTTTTCCGTTAACTAAGAGAGTGCTGCTGGACAGTAGCCAGAGCTATTTTTAGTTAATAGGGTAGAGTAGGGTTGGCAGTTTTTGTACAGCTAATCAAAATATTTATGTGCACAGCATTTTTATGTAAGTGTGTTGTGCAGGATGGATATTTATACAACACTCTAAAATAGAATTGGTGGTGGGAGCAAATAAGCAATAACTAAATTTTAACATTTACGTTTTTGTTCTTCTGAAGACATTCTTCCTGGTGTTCGCCTGTGCAGAACACATCACCATGTTGCTACAGTAGTGGGTTTTAGGTGGTTACCAGGGCTGTACTACGGAGTTGATATAGAATTTTTGGTATTTCCTATGTGGTTTTATTATGTGAATCCCACTCTTTTATCTTTGTAATTTTCTGAACCCTAGATATGAATTTTTACAATAGAACAGGGTTAATATATTAGGTACACTAGCATTTTAAAGAGTAAGAGGTAATTATAATTTATAGAGCTGTCAAACGATTAATCACAATTAATCACATCCAAAATAAATGTTTTGTTTACATAATATATGTTTTTGATACATTTCAAATAACTGTTTTATTTCATTTATTCATGTTATGGCAAAGCTGCATTTACAGCGTCATTACTCCAGTCTTCAGTGTCACATAATCATTCAGAAATCGTTCTAATATACCGATTTGACACTCATAAGAAAAAAAAATTACTTATTATTATAGCAGCCACAAATGTGTTGCTTAATATTTATTTATTTATTGTGTAATTCAGGGTCCTTTGATAAACAGAACATTGAAAACAACAGCATACATCTTTTGTAACAATTTAACATTATTACTGACATCCATGATCAAATTATTGAACTCTAATCTAAGATTCTTTTTCACCCGCTTTATTGTCAAAATAGGCAGAAAGTGTAAATGACTTAGAAAATCTAATATTCATACCTGCTGTGTTTTTATGTTAACCTAATGTATTTCACTTTGTTAGTGTGTTTTTTTCTTTTCACATTTCACATTGCACATGCCCAACCTTATTTAGTGGCACTGCGAGAACTATGCCACTTCCCAGCTTGCTTTGCGGGGCTGGCGGTGTGTGGGAGGTTTGGAAGCTCTGGAATAATCTAAAATCAATACAGAGTATGGATCGCCTCTGCCCACTGTTGCTGCTGACCCTGTGCTCTCATACTTTAATTTCAGTGATTGATAGATAGCGATAGCACAAGACAGCCAGCAGTTTGATGGATTTCTGTCAGGTCAGCATAACTGTGTCAAACATGCTTAGTTTTATGTGCCTTAAGACAAACAAGTCTGCTTGTGGGGTTTCTCAAGAAGACGTATAATCCCTGCTTCCAATACCATGACTCATACTTATGACCTAAAAACGCTCTGGGGCGCAGCAGGAGGTGGCCTGTTTATAACCAGGTGTACAGCACATAGTGAAGTGTCAGATGTCTAAATCTAAACTAAATCTCCAGATTAAAGTAGTAAAATTTCCAGAAAAAAACTCTAGATCAGTGCTTCCCAAACCTGTCCTGGAGGACCCCCTGCCCTGCACATTTTGTATGTCTCCCTAATCAGACACACCCAATTAAGGTCTTGCAGTCTCTACTAACGAGCTGATGAGTGGAATCAAGTGTGTTAGATGAGGGAGACATACAAAATGTGCAGGGCAGGGGGTCCTCCAGGAGAGGTTTGGGAAGCACTGCTCTAGATGAAATGTTGAACTTAAACTCATTAAATTTAGAGAATAAAGTGATTATGTTTTGAGAAAAAATTATGTTTTCGAGAAAAATGTTCAGAATAAATGTATTAAATTATGAAAAAATAAATGTCATCAAACTCGCGTTTCCTTTTCTCATCACATATCACATCAGAAAAGTATTCATCGCATTGTATCATATTGTATCTCTACTTTTTTTCTAATGTCAATGTTTTTTAATGTTGTTAATATAACAACATTAATCTTGAGATGGTTGTATTTATTTTTATTTTTATTATTGCTTGGCCCTAATCTTCTTCCATAATATTTTGAATTAGATTCAGTTTATTTTAATTTTAGTTTAGTATGTTATTTATTTATTTTTTATTATAAAATATCAGTTTATTTATTTGTATTTTTCGCAAGCAAGGCAGTTTTATACTCAGACAAAGAAAAGTAAATGTTATGCTTTTTCAGGATTTTAAAGGTTCTCCAAAAAAATAAACATCTGTGGAACATGTAGATCTTTGTTATTTTTGTATTATTTGCATACTTTTATAGTTTTATTAATAATATGAATTTTTATATTTCAGTTTTTATTGATTGATTTTATATTCATCTGTAATTTCAAATGTCCTTCAATTTTTCAGTTAGCTGCCAACACATTTCATATTTTCATTCAAAATTAAATTTTATTTTATTTTATTTTATTACATTTTGAATGAAAATGTGAAATGTTTATTCCAGTTTTAGAATGAACAGTTCGTTTTAGTTAATAATAACACCTAATCTGGTATAATGCAATAACTGTATAATTTTTGTCTCATTTCTATGATTTGAACCTACATTTATATGAAAATAAATAAATAAATAAATCTGTTCAGTCAGCAGTATCATTCATGTCTGTAGTACAAACAGTGTGGGATGAACTTAGTGTAGTGGGTTTGTTCAAATTCATTACACCAGGCATGAGAAGTAAAAATGATGCTTGCCTTGGCTTTGTTTTGCTGTATAACATTATCCTGTTTAACACAAGAATGTTTCAGCACTTGGATATCCAGTTTTGATGCACCGTTTCCTCCAGGTACTTGATTTGATTATGAATAACCCATAATCCCTCAGAATAGGCGCTGAGCTGAACCAAATCACTGCTGAGTTGCCATAGCGATTTAATGGTTTCTCTTTCATTGATGTGAAGCACACTAGGGCATGTTGAATTTCCATTTGCTGCTTATTAGCGGATGCAGTCACGGGCTCTTGTGAGTGTTGCTTTAACCCAAAGCGAGATGGGCATGGTGTGTCATCCAAAGTGTTGTCGGAGCGGTTTGGGTGGTAGCGCAAATATTTAAAGTGAAAAGCACATGACTGGTATTAACAGCAATTTTGTGGATGATTAGTTTTCTCTGTAAAGAAAGAAAAATGAAGTCTTAGAGTGCATTGCATTTATTTATTCAGCATTATACACACTGTCATAGGATATATATATATATATATATGTATGTGTGTAGGTGTGTGTGTGTGTGTGTGTGTTTGAGTTTGTGTAGTAAATTAAACTATATGCTATTCATTCACACAGAGCAAGCAAACTTATTATGGTTAAAAACTGCTTGGTTTTAATTATCTGTTATGTTAGGAGAGATGTGAGCAGTGACTGAAAGTGTTTGTGTGTGCGTGTGTGTGTGTGAAGGAGAGCAGGTGTCTCTACCAGGCTGGTAAACACCATGAGGTGTCCCTGTGCATTTATTATTCAATCACCAATCCTTGTGCACACATGCATTTGCACGCATATACACCCACAAACACGCAAACACACTCTCAGCGGCATTGCCACCGCTTTCCATCCGTTCACACACACGAGTGAGTGTGTCACGAGACACTCGAGGCGTGTCTTCTACTGCGATTATGCCAGGAATGAAAGGTTAATCTCCTGATTGCTGTCGCTCGTTCCTCCACATCCCCCCGGCCCACTAATCTGCTTCATCAATCATTGCATCATCAGCCCCTCCCTCACTTCCTGTATCAGGTGTGCTCCTCTTGCACAAGCAGATGCATTCATGAAGGTGAGGTTTTCACAGGAAAATGTAGATGTTAGAGCTAAACAACTTTTTACTTTAGCGTCGCATTTCTAGAACACAATGTCACATCTGAGGTGCTGCTAAAGAATCAAAATGCAAGTGCAGCACTCAAAACCATCTATTTAAAATGCTGTCACAGAAAGACAATAAAAAAGCAGCATTTTATGCAATTAAAAAGCGCATTATAATGATTTTAATGGTTTATTAATAAACGTGCGTTTAGTTGACTAATGCTTCAAATGAATGACTACTAGTTTTAGTTGAGGGCAGCCCTAATATATAGTTTAAGTATTGTTTTTTTTTTAAAACTTGATCATGTGAAAAACTTAGTCATGTGATCTCAAACGATAAAATGACTTCCTTTCATCGTCATATGTCAACTTCATAAAAGGCCATGTGGAAGTGAACAGCCGTCAAGGGCCCCTACAAATAGTGTTCTCTTTATACAAATAACATTTTTGCCTTTTATTGTCTCACCTCTTTTTTCTGTTTGTCTAGTCTAGTGGTTACAGATATTGTCTGCCCATGTTTAATGGCAGTGTCTGCAGGCTAACCTCTGGGCTCGGCCGACGGCCAGGTGTGAGGTCGCAGCTCCTGCTTTGGAAACAAAAATATCCCGGGGGATCAATCAGTGCTGCTGTTTGTGCATGTTTGTATGCGACCCTGATCGACCACATTCTAAGTGCTCAGCCACGATATGACATCTGTGAATCACATGCCTAGTGGAGCTGTTGACATTATCTGTGTGCCAGAAACATTCAGCAGCACTATCACCTCAGGGAGTAGAACAGATGTATATAGTGAATAGCATATCATAACAGTAAAGGGAATTGCTTTATTGTTCTTTCGGATTTTCAGACTGCTGTCCTTCAGTTTTATGTTTACATAGGGTTTAGGATTGAGACAAACACACTAACTTACATAACACCTTTATGCTTAGGCATGATATGGCTATTATATGATATGCTTAGGCTATGAAACACAGGTCAACTTTTAAAGCAATGTTAATGGGCAACCAGAGCCCACGATCTAAAGTATCCAGATGTGTTACTGGTTCTCAATGGAAAAGTGCCCAAGCAACATCAAAAATGCTGCCTGGCAAAATCGCTCAAAAAGTTACCCTGTGTAACATCAGCCTTAGTGTGCATATCAAGTGAACAGTGGACTGCTCAGCAGCTTTTTAGGTCATAATCTACTTATTTATAGTTTCATATTTTGACCAGGCTAGTAATAACTGTGCCCTCCTGCTTGGCAGAGTCACAAAAGTTTTACAAACAATGTGTACGTTAATTGTTTTTTGGTATTTATTGAATATTTTTATAACTTGAATCATTTAGTTAACATTGATGTAGTGACCATATATAAACATTTGAGAAGGTTTTGGGTTACAGTGAAATGAATTATCAAAACTAGAGACCAATCAGTAATGTATCATTTCCAGCTTGTTTATTTTTTTTAACAGGTAGTAGTTATTAACTAAAACTAATAAAATAGTCTTCATTAATTGAAATAAAGCTTAAATAAATAAATAATGAAAAACCTAATAATAATAATAATAATAATAAATCTTGTTAATTGAAGAAAAAAAGCTTAATTTAAATTTCTAGAACTAAAACTGAAACAAAAATAAAGATGGATAGAAATAAAAAACTAATAAATATGACAAAAGCATTCAACAAAATTACTAATAACTAAATAACTAAAATGTAAAACTAAAAAAAAAAAAAATAGTGCTACAAATAAAATATTTTAGGGAAAAGAAAATGTAAGAAAATGGAACATTTGATTAATAATATAAATATTTTTATCATTTATATTTTAAAATATATTAAATATATATTGTGGATTATATTGGCCACCATGTCTGTAGAAACCATAAATTGAAATTTAAAATTGTTGGTTGTTCAACATGGTTAGAAATCAAATCAATGCTTGACTGTAGCATGTTTATGCAGGAAGTCCCTTCTTCACTGTACTGTAAATAATTTGTTCATCCTGAATCAGCTTGCCTTGTCCCAATCCAGATTAAGATGTAAAAATATAAATTACGCATTGCTGTTCTCAGATCAGCTGTTCTCACACAGACAGTATATGGCATTCGTCCAGAAACACTGGGCCATCTGACTTGTTTCACACGATTCAGTCTGAGTCTGGCCTCCAGCACAAAAGCTGCACCTGCTTTTTGTTGATTTTGGGGAACATTACATAACACAATCAGCACAAATGACGGGCGAATCTGTGGGACCTGCGCTGAACTGAATTTAGGCTGAGCACTGCCTCAGGAAGCAAGATGTCATGTTGCGTCGGTCTCTTGAGAGATTAATTATTAAATTGTTTGTGGTATATAATTAGATTGGATTAATAGTTTTCTAAAGAATGTCAAACCCCCATGAAATTTGTTTGCCTCACTGCTCTAATTTAATGCGAAGAAACCTTTAATAATGTACTGGTAATACTGCTCTTTTCCATGCAAAAAAAAATAAAAATTGAATTAAGCTTTCAAAAGGACACGAACGCACCATAAATGTATTATAAAAGTAGCCATTCGATAACATTATGTAATGAGACAGATGTTTTCAAAGCTGATTCAGTTCACCAAAGAGCTCTTAATGTTTGGTTTATGATTTGAACTGATAAAGTTTTGACTGGTTGCAGTGGTTATCAGCCTGTAATTGTAGGTTATTGAACTATTCCTTGAATTGTTTCTTTCAAATTTTAAGAGAAGTCCCTCTCTTCTGTCAGATGTGAGAGTCATGGAATACAGACTGGAAGTCGTTCTCCCCCCTGCACTGCGCCTGACCTCTTGTTTCCTCTCAGGGAAACCACAATTTCTCCTGAAGCCAAGCCCAGCAGAAGCATAACAGAAAACCAACACTGTTGTTAATGGAACATGAGAAAGAAAGAGAGAGAAATAGATGGTATATTAATGGGAAAGAGTGCTTAATGGAAGGAAAGAGAAGATAAAGGAGAGAAAATGTGACAGCGTTATAGACATTTTCCCAAAATATGTCGATGATTGTTCTAAATAGTAGGCAGAAACATTATTCAGTCGAAGAGTGCATTGTGACAAGCTCAGTGAAGAATTGATCAAAGATGATTATAGAAAATAATTGTACTTTTTTAAACATTCACTTGAATTAAAATCATCACTGATTAAAATTAAAATCAAGAATTAAAATCATCACAATGACAGCAGGAATTATGTTTAGCATTCATTTAAATTACAGTCTGTCAGGCATAACATATTATATAATTCAAGTTCATGTTTTCGAGTCCATCTCTGCCCCCAGCGACCCTTTCTCTGTCCTCTGTGTCATTCAGGAAGTATAATCAGGAAGCCACAACAGACAGGCCTGTGTCGTAATCTAGTCCACATCCCCTGGTTCCACCAGATGGCCGTCCTCTTGTGTCTCTGACCGGAGAGGAATGTGCCGCTTTAACATTCCACAGTCCCCAGCTCTGAACAGTTGCACTTTCTGAGGGCAAGAAGCACTATTACTATTAATTATACTTGGACCAGCAAGCAATAAACTAGCAACCCTCTGCAACACCCTACAACCTATACTCTAGCATAAACAGGGATTATTAAATACAAGTTTGTATTTATTATAAGTAATAATATGGGGGCAGTCATGGCCTAATGGATAGGGTGTAAGTGTGTGTGTGTGTGGACTTATGTGGTTTATGAGGACACAAATTTGTATAATGACATGGGTATGACATAGATATTACAATATGTAGGTGTTTTATGAGGACATTTTCAGTGTCCCCGTAATATAAAAAGCTTAAAAAGCATACAAAATGGGTGTTTTATTGAAAATCTAAAAATGCACAAAGTTTCCTGTAAGGGGTAGGTTTAGGTGTAGGGTCAGTGTAGGACAATACCACATTCAGTCTGTACAGTATAAACACCAGTACACCTATGGAGAGACCCCATAAAACACAAAAACCAACGTGTGTGTGTGTGTGTTCACTTCTCACTGCTGTGTGTGTGCACTTGGATGGGTTAAACGCAGAGCACAAATTCCTAGTATGGGAAACCATACCTGGCCACATGTCACGTCCTTTCCTTTCCTTTCATGTATTTTCTATAGGTTAAGTTTTGGTTTAGCTTTGCTTGTAATTATGCACAGGTTTCTGATATTACTATAGTAATTGCATGTAACGTAACTATTTCCCTTTAAAACACAGTAGGCCTCATTTATGAAATGAACATACAACAGTAAATTGGGCGTACGGTCTTTACCATGCATTTAGCAATATGGAAACAAGCGTTGTCTGTGATCGAAACTCATGTCACGTCTTACTGTATCTCATGCACGCAAGTTTTTGAGTTAAGGTCCCTGCACGCCGAGTCTCAAATTTTCGTATGCATTTTTTTTCATATTCGTCATCCTTTCCAATGAAAATGCTTGCTACAAATGTGAAAACCGAGCAAAAAAAAAAATAACCTGATCCATTTTTTTTTCTTTATCAACGTGGGGTTGTTTTTATTTTTAACGTGCAAAAATTTCAGACAAAATTTTAGACTCTGTGTGCCTATTACCAAGCTTAGAAGAGCCAGGATACATTTAAAAAAACTTTTTTTAAATTTTTATTTTTGGGTGAACTATTCCTTTAAATTCTTTTAAATTATTAGTGTTTTTTTTTATTTAATTTTTTTTTTTTTAGACTTCAAGTAATCGCTTGATCCAGTTCACAAAACTGGTCTTGAATGAAATTGTAAATATTGGTTGCAACTTTATTTTGATAGTCCACTTTAGACATTCTACTACCTATAAGTAACAACATGTCACCTACGTCAACTAATCTGCATTAATTTGCAGCTCCATGTCTACCAACTCTCAGAGGAGACTGTTAGGGTAGGCTAAGGATTAGTAGAATAAGTTGACATGTAAGGTTTCTGATAGTCAGTATGTAGTATGTTGTGAATCCATCAAAATAAAGATATTAAGCAGACAGTCTACTAATACTCTAATGACTGCTAGTTGACATGTAGTTGCAAAGTTACTTACTGTTAGTGGAATATCTTAATTGACTATTGAAATAAAGTGTTACCTAAATATTTCAATATTTACTGCTTCCCATCATATAAAATTATTGTATCCATATTTACTGCACTGTTATGTATAAATTTTAATTAGCAGTAAAAGTAGCTATTTTTTTGTAGTATGTAACATCTGTGCGAATATTTTTAGCTAGATAACACGTTTTTTCTCACTTCACTTAGACATCCTGTTTCACTTCTGTGCAAACCGACTAGTGTTAGATTAGTTTGTGTATGTTAGTGTGCACTAGTGTTACATTCAAGGAGGTCTCAGCACTGCACATTACATGACTGAAACAAACATGTTTGACATACGCAGGGTCTGCTGTTTTACGCTCGTCACATCAATATCTGTGCACCATCATGTTCTGTTGTGTGTCAGCACCAGTGTGGCATTGTTGTAAACACACAAGTGTATGTGTCTGCATGCTAAGCATTGGCAGTTTGGCCCACAGCCTTCTCCCGTCCTCTCTCCTGTCATGTGCACACACATACACATGCAGGCTTAACTGTGTATCATATCAGTGTTTGTCCTCCATGGCTGTGCTGAGCTCTCTGGGATAAGTCAGCCTGGCCCGGATCTGTGCTGCTGAGGAGCTATAATCACATCCTGTTTAATAATGAGTTTACTCTTAATCTTCATTCCATTCTCAAATATTGAACAGGCTGGGTGGTTTGCTGATGATATCAGAGCTTTTTGGCCTCATCACTGATCTTCTGTTCAAATCGTGTCTTGTGACTGTATGAATCTTTGTGTGTAATGGTGTAAAGACAACTGAAACAACTCAATATATATCAGCACTCAGTAAATTATTGTTCATCTGAAACTAGGGGTGTGCAATATTGACAAAAATGTGGGTTTTTTGCTGATAATGGTAGTTAGACAATATTTTGCTACGTGTGTTTTTGTGCTGGTGCCTTGTCTGGTTGTTGACAGCTTACTCCTGAAGCTTACATTAATTTTCAATAGCAGTTTTACCTGTATTTTTTTTCCCTATTAGATGTGCATTATCTTTTATGACACATTGACACATTTAATCAGTGAATGCAACTAGAATAATACTACACTATCAGTATCAACAAAATCCATTTTTGCCGTTCATAAATAGCACAGAAACTTTATCTGATGTGGTAATTAGGTCCAACAGTTTTACGATATCTGTGTGAATCTACCTATAATGTTCTAATGTTGCCAACTTTTTCCTGACTGAGGAACCAGTGTTATTTTGGTACTTTTTAAGTGCTATTATACACTCTTAAAAATAAAGATGCTTAAAAGGTTCTTCACAGCGATTCCATAGAAGAACCATTTTTGGTTTCACAAATAACAATTCAGTCAAATGTTCTTCAAAGAACCAACTCTTCAAGAACGTTGAAGATGTTAAAGGGTTACTCCACCCCAAAATGAAAATTTTGTCATTAATCCAAACCCGTAAGAGCTTTGTGCAGTTTGGAACACAATTTAAGATATTTTGGATGAAAACCGGGAGGCTTGTAACTGTCCCATTGACTGCAAAACAATTACCACTGTCAAACTGCAGAAAAATATGAAAGATGTCATCTGAATGCTCCATCTCCCATCAGTGGTTCAACCGTAACGTTATGAAGCAACAAGAATACTTTTTGTATGGAGGGAAAACCAAAATAATAGCTTTATTCTTATATTCTTTATTCTTTATATTATCATTTATTTGTTTGGGGACAGTCGTGGCCTAACGGATATAGAGTCGGACCTGTGACCCAAAGGTTGTGGGTTTGAGTCCCAGGTCCAGCAAGGATTGTAGGGGGTGGGAGTGGATAACCAGCGCTCTCTCCACCTTCAATACCACGACTGAGGTGAGACCCTTGAGCAAGGCACCGTTCCCCCAACTGCT
>JAUCMR010000016.1:2646613-2656867 GCA_032357425.1 Enteromius argenteus | reverse complement strand
GTGTGTTCACGGTGTGTGTGTGTGTGGTTGATCACTTCTCACTGCTGTGTGTGTGCACTTGGATGGGTTAAATGCAGGGCACAAATTCCAAGTGGGAAACCATACCTGGCCAAATGTCATGTCACATCCTTCCTTATTCAACGATTCGACACAGTAACGTCACTGTAGCACCATTTTGGGCAGCATTTTGTACATACGCAGTTCTGTGTTATACGCAATGGAAAGATATGTCTTGTATGTGTATTTATGCTTTGACTTGTACAAACATTACGTCAAACACAGAACTGTATACGCTGTTTTAGGAACTAAGCATGTGACTTTGAATGGGTAATTGAATCACTGACTGACGATTTGTTTAAAACACAAATTAATTCAGTTACAATACACCTCTGCATGTTGCTCAGAGATACAATAGTTCTTTTGTGGTTTGTTGTGGAATTATTTAATAGATTGAAAACAGACAATATTGACAACATTTAATTATTGTATGTTGAATTGTTCTATAAAATAATTTCACATTTGCAATAATGCTGATATGCAGGAAAATCACCACTCTTGCTTGTGTGGAAAATGAAAATGAAAATTCTGTTATCATTTACTCTAACAACCCTCTGCGACTTTGTTTGACTTTGTTAACCAGGCTGTTTTGGGTCACCATTGACTTCCATAGTATTTTTTTTTTTCCTACTATAGAAATGCATACAGATTTGTAACTACTTGAGGGTGAGTAAATGATGACAGAATATTCATTTTCATTTTTGGGTGAACTATTCCTTTAATTATGTCACATGGTGTAAACAAAAGTAAAACTGAAATTTGAGGGCATTTAAGTTTAACCACCAGGAGAATGAACATAATGAAACTATAATTCCTTTTTGATATTACTTCCATTTCAGACCAAATTACTTCCATTTTCTGACCGTAAACCAGCACAAAGTTCCGTGTCTCTAACCGAAACACAAAAATGTTGTTTATTTCCTGAATAATCAGTGCTTTTGATCAAATCAGAAAGTAGTGTTTAAAAACTTCATCTGAATCCTTAAACTCTTCTAGAGAACTCGCTGCCAGTTTTTAATAACTGCTTCCTGTTTTTCTTCGCTTTCACTGATCCACTAGCAGTAATGATTAAATGTGTTTTATATCAACAATGGATTGACCTATGAGCCAGTGAGATTTCTTTGTGGACAGACCCACAGAAATAGGAACAAAAATTTCTTGTCTCATTCACAACTGGTTTAGATAAGAACTCAAATTTACATGGAAGAGCTTTTATTGCATGTCATTGTATCATGTTGTGTATGGTTAGACTTGTTGAAACAGGTCTGTCTGAGTCAACATTCAGCCCATCTGTGACTTTCACTGGAAAGACTATAGCAGGATGTTACTTGTGCCAGCAATTTTAGGAATTTTGCATATAGGCATTTGCCTTTAATGTTTTTGAGGTTGCCAACTTTTTCAGACCCAGTAACCTGTATTATTTTAATATTATTTAGTAAACAATTGTAGTGTGTGTTAATATTTTGAATATTTTGTCATGTGTTTTTTATGTAGCTTTCATTTATTTTTATTTAAATAATTTTAGCACTTAAACGTGTTTCAGTTATTTGTCAATGCAACATTTCAAATGTTTGTTATAGAATGTTATAGAAATGTAATAATTATGTAATTATTCTAAATCATTTGTTAATCATTAGTTAATGTTTATTTAAATAGTCATGAAATGTTATTAATGGATATGCAATTTATAGGACCTTCATGGACCCTTGGTTTTACTAAACTCTCATAACATCTTTTGAGCTGCATTAATCAGTCTGTGTAAATGTATCTAAATTCACTTCAGTTAAAGTGTGTGTATCATTTGTGTATCGATTTGGCTAACACTGATTGGTAAAACTCACACTGATTAATCATATGGATCTTGTCTTACAGAGGGGCTTTTTCTGAGGTGATGCTCGCAGAGGAGAAGAGGACAAGAAAGCTAGTGGCGATTAAATGCATCCCGAAAAAAGCTCTGGAGGGGAAAGAGAACAGCATTGAAAATGAGATTGCCGTGCTCCACAAGTGAGTCACTGAAACAGCTGTTTCAGTTCATTTACGGATGTGCACGACACACACACATTAAATATCACCACCTACTAGCTGTATGAAGAGTGAAGCCCATAGTGGTAAAGTCCATTAAGGTATTCATCTATGTGAAACAGCCGTGTTATCTCAGGGTGAGAGGACAGTAAGTGATTTGTGCGTGTGTTAAGAAGCTCATGTTTAAACCTCTGGAATCATAAAGCTCTGTGGGAATGACTAAAGCCGGAGCAGCCAACGCTATTTTTAGTGTCTGGGTTGCCCGGGTTACCACAGGCAAAGAGGCACAGCATTCGCAGAGAGATTTCAGGCGACGTGTGAATGGGGAAGCACTCACAGCCTGCTGCAAAGTCACATTTCTCTGGCACCAGTGAAAGGGCCTTAGACTTCAACTAGGGTTTTAAAAACCTGACTGCATCTTCATTTATTTAATTCTGTTGCAAAACCTAATGAGCTGTCCTACTTAAGCAGCAAGTTTAAGGCATCACTGCTTTCAATGTGAATACTGTTCTAAAGGGTTGGGTGTAACATTATGTGTTGCCTTGTAAGGTGCCTGATTTTGGCCTAAAAAAAACAAAAAAAAACAGAATGTACTGCTACAATGCAAGTGGGGAAAAAACAAAGAAGATGGCAAATGAGTTGAATATAATTTTACTGTGCTGTGTTGTTATGCTTATGGAAGTTGCAAATTAGTGGAAGTTGTGAAAGGCCTTTTCATTTGTACTGTGGCGTACAGTATGTAGGTCAATAACTTGGTTCCATCCATTAGTAGTTAATTGGATTGAGGGAAAATCGCAACACAAGCTTCCAGTTGATTGAAGAGAGTGGTGGAATTTATTCAGACAAAACTAGTGGGGTCCTGCATACAACATCATAGAGAAGTCTGGAAAAAATCTGTCCAAGGTGGCAATTTCACATAAACTGTTGTTTTTGTAAATTAAGTTAAAGATTAAAGTACTTCTGGAAAGTTTGTATTTAGTTGGCAAGTTGTAATTACAACATCAGATGTTTTCATGTCACTTTGGTTGGAGCAAGATGGCGATGCACCTTTTCTGTTACCAAATCTTTGAAAAAACTTCTTTCATGATGTGCAAAAAAAAAAAAAAAATCATTTATTTATTTTAAAGTAAAGTAATTATAAGTAAAATACATTCTAAGAAACTAAAACTGCCAGTTGTTGTGAATGTCTTTATGATTAATTCATTCATTCATTTCATTCTAATTCTCTCAGTAATCAAGAGAACGGCTCTATCTATAATTGGCCTTTTGAATCATTGGTTTACATGATTTGTTCAAAATGCGAATTCATTCAGAAACTAAACACCGCTATATTGCTCACAGACGCACAACAATTCTCTTGTGGCATTATAGGTAATATCTTCATTGGCAAAATTGAGCACAAAATAGATCTTATTGTTGTCAATCTTATTGTAAATGACAAAAAACCCCAAAAAAACATTCAATTAATTTTAACATATTTACCAAAAATAAAGATGCTGCATACATTGCATTAAATATGTTTTCTCACTGACACAGCCCCAGTTTAGAAACTTTGCAATTGAACTGATTATCTGCCTTTTTAACATACGCTTTTTAATTCAAAGAAATGTACAGTATCTTACTACAGGGAAATTCCCACAGTCATTGTCACCCACAGAGATGATACAGCAGGACTGTGATGTCAGCGTTGTGAAACTGACAGGATGTCCTTAAGGAAAGACATGCGCTCTGACATTACTGCAAACACCGGGCATTCTGGGACAGCTTGAGGGCCATGCTTAAATCTGCTGTCAGCAAGTGCAAGATCTGTCTATGTACTTTGAAGCATGTAGTAATTTGGAGCATTTTAGACAGAAACAAAATCTAGAATAATCTGGCTGAAATTTTGATTTATTTTATAGATTTATTTGACAATCATGTAGTGAAAATTGTGACAGCCCTAGTTTTTGATTTAAAAAAATTACTTTTCAAAAATAGTTTTGTCTTTCTTTGATCACACATACTGTCTAGAAAAAAAAGCATAGAATAGAATACTATTTATGTGGAAAATGTGGTTAAAAAAGTAAAAAAAAAAAAACAAAAAAAACCCAATATATATTTATATTATATTATATATATATTTAGTTTGAAGCTGTGCATTCTTGTGCATACTATAGTAATAGTAAATTATGTGTAATTACAAGCAACTAACCCTAAACCAAACTTTAACTATAAACCCTTAACAAATAGAAGCTATGTGTTGTTTATTAAAGTAAAAGATTACCCAACAAATTAACATTTTCTTAACATGTACTCGTCTTTAGGCCATCCAAGATGGGTTTGTTTCTTCATTCAAACAGATTTGGAGAAATCTCACATTACATCATTTGCTCACCAATGGATCCTCTGCAGTGAATGGGTGCTGTCAAATTAACATCTAAAAATTGAAAAACGTGTTTGTAAAAAACAAATCCTTCATTATGCATTCATTAGTACTGTCCCGATTAATCACATCCAAAATAATTTTTTTACATAATGTATGTGTGAACTGTGTATATTTATTAAGTATATATGAATACAAACACGTACATGTATTTAAGAAAAATTGTGTTTACATATTAATTGTATTTATAAATGACATAAAATATATAAATGTAAGTACTTTCCAAATATATACAGTATGTGTGTGTGTTTATATATAATATACACAGTACACATACATATATTATGTAAACAAAGACTTTTATTTTAGATGTGATTATTTGTGATTAATTGGTAGACAGAAATAGTATACATCAAGTAATCAACCTTTTTAAGGAGTCATCTTTTCATATCCATAAATAGTTTGAAGTAAAAAGAGTGGATTACTTGTGGATTATTTTGTTGTTTTTTATCAACACTCATTCTGACATCACCCTTTCACTGCAGAGGATCCATTGGTGAGCAAGTAATAATGCTAATTTCAGGCTACGTTTCTCTAAATCTGTTTTGATGAAGAAGCAAACTCATCTGCTTCTTGGATGACCAGATTGATATTACTGAATTACTGAGTGAACTGTTACTTTGATATTACAGGAATACTTTGATTGACAGTACTTTTATGTGTAATTACACTGTAAAGCGGACACCTGAAAATAAAGTGTAACCCAGTACTCAAATTAATTAACAATAATAACCTTGCTTTGGAATCGTGCCATCTCTGACTGCCCACGTTTGTGTGGGTCTGAGTGGTGTGTAGTTTAGAAGAAGTCAAAGACGAGGCCACCACTATGCCTGAAAGGGGAGGAGGCGAGAAGGGGAGTGGGTGAATGTACATGTAGCAGACAGGAGAAAGAATGGGAATGAGTGGAAGAGAGACTCGGTGACTCATTCAGGTGCTTCTGTCATGTTGTATTGCCAGTGGGGAGGTGTGTGGGATTCCCGGCTCAATTAGAGCCCACTCATGCCACACACACACTCATCCAGCCCTTCTGTAAGTCAATGAAAATCAGCTGGGCTGTTAACCTTTGTGGGGGCAGTGAAGACTGAGACTGAGGGGTCACGGAGGAACATGTGTGACATCAGTTTAAAAGTTCTTCTTTTTACTCTTCTCTATTATGCACTAGATTAATACAAAATCCACCCCCTCATAGACTTTAGTCAGAATATACGGCATATTTAATTTGAATGAACACAAGGCTGTGTGGGAGGGAAGTACAGTCTGTTTAATATGTCACAAGCTGCGTTCAGGTTCTCAGGGTTCCTACGCAGTGTTCACTGCTCTCTGCTCCCTACACCGATCAGACGATTTCTGAAAGATTTTTTCTTTTTTCCTTCACATGACATAATTTGTTCATTTGGAGTTCCCTGAAACATCATCCAAAATTAAGTTTTAGGATATATATATACATACACAGTGACTGTATGGTTTTAAGATCCATCTTTTCACACAACTGAGAAACTCAAACATAACTATTAGGAAAGGTTTAAACATTTATTTATGCGTTAAGAGCCGGGTGGTGATTTGTTTTATTTGAGGATCAAGGTAAATTTAATAACTTAATTTGTCTTATGGGAAACATGCAAGTATCTTCTGTTACTTCTGAAGGGCAGTACTAAATGTATAACATAAATCTATATATATATATATATTTCTACAAAAAAAAAAAAAAATCCTTCATCCTGTTTAAATGTTTTCACTCCCGGGCTCTTAATTACAATATGTAGGCCATGTCAGGTATATTTAACCTTGGATTGTTAAATAAAAAATTGTGATTTTTCTTTTTAAATGATCAGTGTCTTGCAGTCTCAAACTACCTAAATATAATTTGAGCACTTTGTGCCTATTTATTTTTATTCTTATAATCAAAAACTGTAAGTCTTAAGTCTTATATGTTATGGTCATTCTGATTAAATTATGCCATCCACAGTAAGTAGTTGAATTATTCCCTAGTAAAATAAACATCATGTACAAAGTTTTCCAATATTGTTTTGCCTTAATATTGTGATCCATTTCAGAGCTGGAAGTTGACGGCTTTTAACTTTTTAATGAATAATGTTTTGAAATTCGCATGGAGAAGAAAATGGATAGGGAAAATACTTATGGAAATAATTAAAATAATGATGATGAAACACTTTTCTCCACAATTTTGTGAGATGTATTTGCCCATCTGGTATCGAGTGCCTTGCTTGTGCCAGCTTCTCTGGAAATGTCACATTATGTTGTTGTTAGTAACATGTCTTACACTCTGTTTAAAATAGGCATGAGACATTTGATGGAACCAAATGAGAGCTCTCTCCCTTCTCCTCTGTCTGGTTTTCCTCTCGTTCTCTTTCTCAGTCAATGCACTCAGGCCTGGTTTCATATTTGCATCGCATCTCAGGCTATATAGGCAACAGGAAATCTGATTCCGGATCCCTTTGGTAAATATTTATGAAGCATCTCTGGGTCAGTTTAACAGTCTAGAACATTGTGGCAGAGATTCGTCTGGACGAGAAGAGATCTGGTGTCAGAACAGCTCTCATGGAGACAGACTGATTGAAGCTGTTAATATGAACTGTGAAGCTGCAGTAAAACAAACACTAATTATAACACTCTATGACACTTTTGGCTCCACCCAAACAAATTTGCAT
Source organism: Enteromius argenteus (assembly GCA_032357425.1). NCBI lineage: Eukaryota > Metazoa > Chordata > Actinopteri > Cypriniformes > Cyprinidae > Enteromius > Enteromius argenteus. Next base: position 2,649,697 of record JAUCMR010000016.1, on the reverse strand, counting down.
GCTGTGTATCAGTTCATGCTTTATGCTCGGTTGGCAGCACTTGTGGAATAATGTTGTTTTACCATAAAAACAGCTTGCGGTTTCAAACTTGTAGCAACAAGTAGGAAATCATATGCATGTCAAAATGATTTTAGTGTGAAGAAGTTGCTTTTTGCGTGTGTGTGTTTTAGAAAATTGTACAACATTTTTGCCATGGCATCGTAAAACAAATACTCAAAATTGGCTAAAACAACTTTGCAGCTCAAATATTTTTTTACAGAAGAATTAATGAAAATTAGGGATCAGTTTGGTAACACTTTCTATGAAGCCTGTATTGGATGAGTAACATTAACATTAACTTTATATCACAAATGCTGTTGATTGAGCTCATCCTATGCTGAATAATATCACAGGCACAACAGTCGTGCCTCACTGTCAGTGCACATTGTTGCAAGCACCAGTAAAAATGTATTAAGACTAGATATTTGCCTTTTTCCTGGTTTAACATTTTATTTTTCTCTCTCTCTCTGTCCTAGGATTAAACATGCCAACATAGTTACCCTGGAGGACATCTATGAGAGTAAATCACACCTCTACCTTGTCATGCAACTGTGAGTGATTGATCATTAATTTTAACTTTCCCTTTGCCCCATATTTTCATGCTTTCCACATAGTATGTGAGTATGTGAGCCGACCTCCAAACAATTCAGCTATTATCTAGTGCAGCTGCCATTTGCTGGTTGCTGTTTTTAGCTCCTTATCTTAAACTCATCCATTTCCGTGACTTAAAGGCTCTCCAAGTTCAGATATTGTGTGGCTTTTATGGTAAATGAATCCCTGAAGATCTCAATGTTGGCCAAAAGCCAACTTTTACAGCATCTGTATGCAACAAATAAAAATGCAAAGGCATTATTACAATTAATATTATATATACATTTAGATCCTAAACATGCTCTGCGGAAGTATATGAATGCAAACGCTTGCATTGTATTCTATAATATTTCACAAGAATGCAAGAATATGTTGCATTCTCAGCCAGAGGGAGCACTAAAGTGACATTTGTCAAGTACGCTTACATTAATGTGTTTACTACATACTAAAATGAAAAAAAGAGACCCAAAAATATGTTTTAACTGTAGGCTTATTCAATATTGTTTTTAACGTTTATATATTTGTAGATGTAGAAGAGTCACAGCTTCATCTTTAAAAAATTTGAATCGATAAAATATTTAAATATATGACAATAAAGCATGTTTTATACCATAAATGCTTGTTGGTACATTTAACAGTACACTTTAACCAGATTTTAAAGACAACAGAAGTGAATATGAAATTCTGCAAATTAATTCCTACTTAAAAAGCACTTAACTTCAACTTGCTGCATTTAATGTAAATTTAAAATATTATACATTTAATTTTATTATTAATAATATCCAGTTAAGTGTCTGAAAACATTACATTTAGTTCACACCTAATCTTTTAAAGTATATTATTTCCACAACAAGTACTGGTTTTTGACAAAGGATATAGTAGGTTTCTGAAATTGTGGTCATCTCTGAAGCAGTATGTTAAGAGGGAGCCAAAGTAACAGAGCAAAAAGTGATTTTTGCCATTTTCTCTGAACTTGAGATCTACTGATAGACCACTCAGAGAAAGCACAAAATGACCATGTCCAAATATGGGTAACTAATAACAGAGTCAGTTTAAAAAAATGACAGACCGTTTAAAGGTGAAGTGTGTCATTTTGATGCCACTAACCATCACTAAACAAAATCTATGTTAGCTTTAGCTTAGCTCCATTCATTCCTTAGGATCCAAACAGGGATGAATTTCGAAGCCACCAATCACTTCTACGTTTTCCCTATTTAAATGACTAGTTACACGAGTAAGTATGGTGACGCAAAATAAAACATGGATTTTCTAAGCAGATAAAAAAATATAACTATAATGGATGGCAAAAGAGTGGGAGAGAAAAAAAGCGAGAGGGGGAGTTTATCCGCTTAGAAAATCACCACGTTTTATTTTGTGTCACCATACTTACTTGTGTAACTAGTCATGTAACTGTCTTTAAATAGGAAGTGGAAGTGTTTGGTGGTTACTAAATTCATTCCTGTTTGGATCCTAAGGAATGGAGCTAAGCTAAACGCTAACATGGTGTGGTGCGATAGAGCATTTAGTGCATGCACTGAGATGGGAGAGTTATGTATCAACTCGTCTAAGTTGAGGGAAGAACATAGTGGAATATGGAAAAACGGTGGTATTTTCCTTAAAAAAAACAGGTTCCGATTTACTTTACAAACTAAAAGACACAAAATAATATTTGTGTGTGTACATACAGAATGATATATACTAGTGCTGTCAAGTGATTAATTGTGATTAATCATATCCAAAATAAAAGTTTTGTTTGCGTAATATATGTATATGTATTGTGTTAGGGCTGGGCGATATAGCTAAAAACTGTATCAACGATATAATGTTTCATATCATTCAGTATCGATAATTATTGTTTTTTGTTTGTTTGTTCTGTTTACCTTTTTTAAAACAGATCAAAAGAAGTTTTTTTTTTACATTTAACCACTGTATTTTTTAATTAATTCAATTTATTGAGACAAATAATAAAAACAGTCACACACAAAATAAAAATCTAATTTCTAATGTTTTATATTCAGATTAAATAAGGAACTTTTGGCTTGTTTCTCGAGACCACAGGGGGTGCAATGATCAAAATAATGTAGCAAATTCAAATGGCAGCGCAAGGAAATAACTGTCTATAAAACAATGTGCATTACATCTAAATTAACTCATAAATCAAAATATAATTTTGTAAACTGCATGAACAATTATAAACAAAGCAGCATCATGTATATATGCATTGCTTAATAAGAACTGCCGAATCGCCGATGACACAGATTGCCTTTAAAAACATACAAGACGCAGTGAAAAGGAATAAACTTATACAAGTTTGTGAATCTAAAAGTTTAAACTCTTTTAACTCTGCATGGGTTTCTATACATCTCTTGTGTGAGATGCGAGTGCACTAGTCATACTTGTCTGTCTAAAACGGCGCTGAATTTGCGTTCTGTGTTTCGGTTTTAACCTAATCAA
>JAUCMR010000016.1:2604310-2622264 GCA_032357425.1 Enteromius argenteus | reverse complement strand
TGAGTTACCATGGCCAGAGACTCCAAAGCTCGTTAATGTCCTTGATGCCCCATGGCCCGACCCACCAGAACCATTCTACGATCTTGATTTACCATAGCCCCAGCCGCCTGAGCCCATTTGTGACACTAATGTCCCGGAGGACCCGCCAGTGGCGCCATGGAGGCCGACAAGGAGCTTTTCCTCTGCTCTGAACTGACCGAGGGAGCCTTTGAACTGTCGCCCTGCCCTGAGCCAGGCCCAGAGACTGTTGAACATCCTCCCAGGCCTGCCCCCGCCGTCGGGATCACTCAACCCGAGACGGTGGCAGGTCAGAACTCAGCCAAAGAGGTCAATTTTAACCTGTTTGTGTTCCTCAGTGCAGTTCTGGTTCCTGATCCTCCCAGGAAAGCTTCTTCGCTGAGTGTTTGGCCCAGGAGGGCATCCTCGCTGCCTGGTCTGCTCAGATGGGCTTCTCTGCCATCCGCTCCGCCCTGGAGGGTGTCTTCGCAGACTGTTCGGCCCAGGAGGGTGTCTCCTTCATCTGCTCCGCCCTGGAGGGCGTCTCCTCCGGCTGCTCCACCCAGGTGGGCGTCTCCACCGTCTGCACCGCCCTGGAGGGCTTCACCGCCTGTTGATCTGCCCAAGTGGACATCTCAGCCTTCTGCACCGCCTTGGAGGGTATCACACCCGTCTGCACCGCCCCCCTTAAAGACTCATAAACTTTTATCTTGCGTCTGGAAGCCTCGCTTTGGGGGAGGGCTATGTAACGCCGTAGGCGTTCTGATGTGTTCATTGTCCCTGTTCATGCATGCTCTGTATCTGTTTACCTTGCCCATGTGCTCTTTGTTTGTTTACATACCTGTTCCCTCATGTCTCTGCCTTGTTTGTAACTCCGCCCTCACCAATAGCGTTTTATCCTCCGCCAGCTGTGTTGTCCAGTTGTCCCGTGTTCTGTCTAGATTAGTCTTTGTATAAATTCATGCCCCATGTCTTGTATCTCTGTCAGTCGTTGATGTATGTTACGAAGTCGTGTGTCTCTCGTTCAGCTCGCTGTGTTTGTTCCTAATAAATGTTCCTTCATGAGAAATCTCCGCTTCCGAGTCTTCGTGTCCTCCGCTGAAGAGCGCTCACCGGCTTGCTTTGTGACACCCTACCTAATACTCTTACGCTTACTCATTAGCCTCAATATTAGCCTCACAGGAAACACTCAAATAACACTCAGCACCTAACCACTCACAATAGGTTGTAAGGTACTGTGCAGAACTTAAATAAACAGTGTCCATGTATGACATTATAACTAAAGTAGATTTAATATGGAGTTCATAGTGTGTTATATAAAAAAAATCATACTCTTAAAAGTTATAATCCCATATATAAAAATATTATAACGTATTATAATAGTTTTTTAATGAATATTCTCAAGATGATTTAACACATCGTAAGGTTTTTTATAATGCATTATGCAGTCATTACAATGCCTTAAGAATACCTTTATAATGTATTATACATACAGGCTTCATAGAAAGTGTTCACAGATTTATTAATTTATTTTGCAGGTTGAATGGTTTGCAGCACTCACTTGTAATCATCAACAATGTATATTTTCTAAATTTTACTTTGGGAAAAGGAAAACAGTTACTCCAACAAATGACAAGTTAACGCATATGTTTATGTTAGAGAGCCAGAATTCCGACGAGGCATTTGCTCCTTTTTTTCAAGAGTTTAATACAAATATTTGACCAGAGAAAACATACAGTATGTAAACTTTGTTCATATGGTTTTGGCATCAAAACTCTGTTCCTCACAGTGAGGGAGACAATTTTGAGGTGAATAGTTTTCCACCTGGCTTCCATATCCCCTTTTCCCTGATGGAAACATTGGCTTTGGACCTTGACAGCAGAGAGTCTCTCCATCTGGATCTAATTCAGCCTCTTTAGAGGGGCATCAGAGGCTCAGAGCTTTTACAGAACCTGTGCTCAATGCCAGATTTGGAACACCTAGATCCAAAAAGAGTTCCAGAATTCTCTGATGGATTTCAGCTGAGCTCCAGAATATTTTGGACTCAAGTGTCTAGGTCTGGGAGGCCATTTCAACTTGAGTTTCAGCTTCAGAAAATTGGTCTGCTGTTAGTTTTCTGTAAAGATACAGTGGGTACTGAAAGTACTGCGATACAACAAAGAGTGAAAAATTCAAGGGGGTCTGAATACTTTCTATACCCACTTGTATATGTTGAGGAATGTAAAAGCTTCTCTTTGTCATACACTGACAGTTCATAGTGACCATGGGTGTTGAGCACCATAAAGACAAATAAGGTCTATATATATATATATATATATATATATATATATAGTATATTATGTATATATTTTAAGCTTGACATAGTAATTGTGAACCTTTGTTTCGAGTGTGTAGATACTTCAAATGTTTTTCGTACACATTCTTTGGTGTTTTTAGAAAGATGTGACAGTGAAAAAAACAGTTACATGATTTTCATTTCTAGTAAAACTATTACTTAAAGAAAAATGAAGGGAAGAAAATGAGAGATTTAATTTTCTAAATACATTCCAAAACACAGAGTGTTATACTTTTCAGAGCATCTATAGAGGATCTAAGAGGATCTTTGAGTAAGAAATAAATATTTAGTAAACACATTCTTAAGGGCAAGGCAATGAATATTTGCTAAATGAAAGTGTGTGTTTTTGTTAGAATTTCTGGTGTATTATGGGATGTGAGGCGGTATAATGTCTGTATAGTTTGTGCAATATAATACATTTCTCATGTGGTAAATGTGGTAAAAATGTACATCTCCCTCACACATTTTTCTTCTTCTGAAAGCAATGTTTACAAGTGCCACCAATCCTGCTGAAAATGCCATAATGTTAACTAATAACCAATAACTTCCAGATGGGTTCCTGTTTTTCATGCGTCCTCAGGATATAACCTTTTTAATTCACTGACCACCCCAAAATAGAGAGCCTCTCAAGAGAACCTTAATGTAGTTGTTCTGCGTACCACATTGCATTAATTATTGTTTCCATGCAGTGTCTCCAGTTTCTCAGGCTTTTGATGGTTTGACTTGTGAGAATTGTCTTGCCAAACTGGAACCAGCTGTCTGATTGGTTCATGGCTTAGACTCATAACATATGGGACATTAAAAGGCAGGGAAGAAAAGTTGTGCATGTGTACTAAGGCGAGCTTTCCCGTCCGAACACCAAAATAAAGCACTGAATGTCTTAAATGTCCATTTTAAGTGATATTGGTTAAAGAATTTTTCTTTTTTCAAAATCTAGAACATAACAAGATTTGTATGTAAGTCTTCACATGAATAATTTCTTAAATCTTTGCCAGTTCTTAGACTGTTACTTAAACAAAGCTATCGTATTACAATGTCAGTTTTCTCTTGCAGCACTCTAAGTGAAACCTGCTGGAGAGTAACAGGAACGGTAACTTATATGAACCCTATGCAAATATGTCCACGGAATGACATCATGGCAAGTTTAAAAGGTTTTGCTGTAATGTAAGAGACCAAACAAATGAGAGACAATCCAACTTCTTTAAACAGCATTTCTGAAATTCAGATTAGTAATAATTACTATCAGTGGTGAGCCCATGCTGATAGTAATTTTAAAAACTGCCCTGAAATTACTGTACAATTGAATATCAGTGATGAGATGAAACAAAGGAACAGTGCTGTAATGGAAACTGGTCAAAACCTGTATCTACAAGCTTAACATCCAACAGAATCAACACCTCAAGACATCATAGCTAATGTAGAGACTGTTGGGGTTAGGACAGAGCCTACTTGCTATCAAGAAAAAAGGTTTTCTGATGAATATTATTTTAGATAATAAGTGACAAAAACTGTAAGCTTGGATGAGTAAGCAACTCTCAAACACTTGATAAAATGCCAAAACAACCTGTTGGCATTTGATTGAACCTACAACCTGCTGCCCTCAGGTCACTTGGGCACTATGTGTTCTCTGTAATTAAGTCAAATGGAAGTAAATTCAGGGTTGTTTTATCCGCTATATCTCTGAAACTGTTGGAATTATTAGTAACCCATCTATTTGCTTTCTCACAGATTAGGTAAAGCTGCATTTTATGTTCATAGCACAGTACTATCACAAGGAATAAAAATCAGTAATTCAACTACAGTTCATTATAGTGGTAGTTCACCGAAAAAAAAAAAAAAAAAAAAAATCTGTCATTAATTACCTTTATATAAATGCACATTGAAGACTGATATGGAAGACACAAAATTGTAGAATAATGTAATTATTTTTGTTTACTTTGCACCCAAAAGTATCCCTTTAATACGGTTTATTTTAATGACTTTGTTAAATTCTTTGTCCTGACTAATTGAATTCAGATAAGTGCAACTCATCTCACACTATTTGTGTTACAATCATTAATTATAGTACAATCATATTTGTACTCATCTGTCCTAAATTATTCTTTAATTGTTTCTTACACTTTATGCTGGGTCATTGACAGACAAAAGTTATTTAAAAGTTAAAAGTTATTAAAAGTTATTTCCACAGAACTAATGTCAGGTAATTTTAGAGTAACATGAAATCAATCCTCTGTCTTTACTCTCTCTTTCTGTTAATAGTTATGACTCCAATTACAGTGACCTAGTCTGACCCTTTTAGTCACATGTAGTTGTAAGCAAACAAACAAACACATTAATAAATAAATAAATAATCCAAGCAAACTATTTCAGTAATTGCCATGCAAAACTTACTTATATGCACTTTTACTTTCACTCAGCTGTACTGTTTTTTTTTTTTTTTTTTTTTTTCATGACCAACAAAATTTTCTTTCTTTCATTTTTTTTTTTTTATCCTTCAACTTTTAAATTATGGAACATGTGTGAAATATGTGACAAATGTGCTTATGACACGTGTAATGCTAGCTATGAAAATAATCAAAAACAATAGTATGTCCCTGTAATCCACATTCACTGTTTTACTGACATTACATTACTATTCAAATCGTATTTTAAAGAGAGTTTAATTTTCAAAAAAAAAAAAGCAAAAAAAAAGCAAAAGACCAACAGTGTCCACAGTTCAAGAACCAACCTCATATGCCTGCAGGTTTTCTCTGTGTATATTGCTTATGTAAATGTTTGTAAGCTATTAGTTTCAGCTGTTTTATGGTCCCAACAAGCAAGATTGCTTTGCAAGTGCTGAGTGTGTTAAATCCAGTATAGCACTGTATGAGGGAGTTATACATTCTTCAGTTTAACTGATTGGACCATAGGGTGAGACAGGAAGTGTGAGGGAAAAAAAAGAAAAGGAAAAAAAGAAGAAAGAAGTGAAGATATTTAAGCCATACACTATTACTACGAATCACTTCAAAAGTGTGTGTCTTTGAGAAAAGGTGAAATCACAACAATAGTGAATCCTATACTGCATAATCTCTAAATGGGCTGTACGTCTATTGGTTTGTTAACTACCTCATCCTTTGTAAGTTCATATGTGAATGTGATTTCATCCTAACTATAAACATAGAAACAAAAACAAGCCAGAACTAATTAAGTTTGACAAATATTTTGATCATTATACACGATTCGTGATCATTATACACAAGATTACCCATTTTACACTCATTATGGAAGAAAATAGAGGGAGGTCTTTGTTGTTTGGTACAGTATCCGTTCTTTGTGTATATCCCTATAGTGCACTATTCATCAATGGAACCCAACCAAGGACAAATAGAAGCTTAAGTTCTAAGATGACAATGAGCACAGATGTCAGACAGTTGTGCACAGTTATAGCAAAGCCAATGTTCTGAGACTGAGCTCTCATGCTCATGGAAAGTGAATGTTTGAAGCCAGCTCATGTCATGTTCCATACCATTGTAACAAATAAATCGTTGTTAATTCTATAAATAAGTGCACATTTGACAAGAGCAAAACCTTACTGCCACTTATTCTTACCTTAAAAAGAAATAGTACGAGTTGTTCTCCATGACACTGTACGAGTAGCAGGGAAAATATCCCAACCCGCTGACATTGAACCTGGACCCGGTTGGCACTTCCAGCATGCTGCCCCATGCCTGATCGCATAGTAGCTCGATTTCCGCGGAGAAGAATAGATCCGTGTCGTACTGCCACGGTAAGTAGTTGTACACGCTGTAAGACTCCTTATGGAGAGCGAGCACCTTAGCAAAGACTATGATCTCCGCCAGCTCTGCGCGGCACGCTTCCGTCTGAGGTCTCCAGTCGTGAGGCAGTTGGCATCCCCATGATGCGCTCAGGGAGAGCGATAGTATTAATGCCATTAGAGTGCCCATGATATGCAATCTTAACTTACTTATGGAAACGAAAAAAAAAAAAACAATTCCGCGCGGTTCACTCTGATATTCCTTTACAAAAAAGACTCATCCAGGTCCGCGTAAAACTCAAACAAGTAACATCCAAACTCTTAAATGCAGTAAAAGATACGCGTTGATATTAAAACGAGTTTAAAATTGGTTTTCTCTCTTTTTTAGTTATGATGCATATCTGTGAACTTAGATGAACCTATAGCTCTTATTCCTTTGCATTCTTCCCTGTGCGCATCTCGCCGCGCGGTTAATGAAGAGCACTTCAGTGACGCTCAGCTGTATTACATCTGCAGCAGAAAACAATCGCAAGAGCTTCAGTTCTGCTTTCATTTCACGCCTGAGCAATGTGCGCTCCAAGATATTAGTGAAAAACAAGTGATATTATTATTATTATTAACAAAGTATAACTCTGAGTTTTTAATACTGCAGCATAATCTTATGTCCTTTGGTGTATCACTTATTATTATTTTTGTTATGAAAAACAAGCATTCTTCTTTTGATTATTATTATTTTTATTATTATTATTAATAAACATGTTACATTAAACGATATCCAATTTCCCCCACAAAATGAACTGAAAATATTCTTAATGTAAAGCCAAGAAATGTTATGAAACCAACCAGATTAAACACATACTCGACCTTATGTCATGCGCATGGGGTTCCCACAGCTTTAACTCATTTTGTTTCCAGTTTGGCTTGGCTGTGAGGAAACAATTAGTAACAGACACTGATATGTCAGCCAGACCAATAAATCTTTCAATGTTTGGCCATTTTTAGATTATTCTCATATCACTGCAAATAATCATCAAAACTTGGATGGCTAAGAGATATGTCTGTTTCAAAATGTACAGAGAGTTTTGCCAAAACATATTGCACCCCCCCCCCCCCCCACCAATGATGTGTTTCTAAGTTGCTTACTATATTTTGAGACACATCAACTGTAGGAAGTAAAAGTGTTTTGCAAGGTGAGCTTGTGTTTTGATTGGCATGGAATAAATCTTGGTACTAAAAATGAAAAAAAAAATGAGCATAAAGCCAAGGCCAAATAACAGATTTTAGATAATCACTGTTAATTCTTGTGTCATGATGGTAAAGTCCATCATTTGTTCATGTCTAATCCAGTCTGCACAGGCTTCAAAGGGATTTAGATTCCTCAAGCTCAGATCTAATGCACAAAATAGACATTCACGCTGGACCATACTGTGATGCTTTTATTTCTGTTTAAAGGCACAGTCTAACTCCAGGCTGAAGGACTCAACATCATCTCAAATTATCTGCACACAGGGTCAGCACATTTGTTTTCAATTGCAAAAAGATCTAATTTAGAAAATGACTTAATGTTGTGGAATTATGTGTTACAGTTTACCCTGAGCTTTACTGCCACCTGCAGGTGTTTCACTATTATGCCAACATAACTGCAATCTAAAATATTGTAGAACAACAAAAACAAAAACAAGAGCAATAAACTCTACAGTATAGTGTGGTAAGTTTAAAACAGACTAGCATAGCACCATTGTAACTAGTATAATTTGTGAACTAGTGTAATGTATATATATAAAAAAAAAAAAAAAAAAAAAACATTTCTTGTTATTAAAAATTAATAAACTTTCTAGATGTCAAAATTTTACTGCATGTGAAATATATATTTTTATTTGTTTTATTTATTGATGGGCAATGATAACTCATGATTAAACAAAGCTTTTGTTTATGTGCTATATGGTGTGTGTACTGTGTATATTTATTATATATATATACGTATATATATATATAAAGCCACACAAGTACAGTACATATTTTGAAAATACTTACATGTATATATTTATATTTACATAGGCTAATTTATATTATATGTAAATATATGTTTTTCACAAATATATATATATATATATATATATATATATATATATATATAGTACACACATATTTTATGTAAAGAAATAAAAATAAATAAATAAACTCTTATTTATGTGATTAATTGTTGCCCAGCACAATGGTTTTTATATGCTATAAAATACACAAGATTAGGGGAAATGGTACAGTGTGGTTGGTTTAAAACAGACTAGTATATACTAGCATGTTGGATTTACAAACATCTGTCCAACACTGTAGTGTGTTTTCAACTATGTTTTGGAAAGGCAACAGCTATGGTCTTGGAAAGCTGTACCTTCATGGGCCATTTATTGGAACAAATAGCATCCAGTTGGATAATGTTTTGCATTGTTTTTTTTTCTCTAATTCACTTAAAAAATGTCAGAATATTGTTTTTGTATCATAAAACTATTCTTACAACCTTTTTTCCCCTGTTTCTTCACATAGACCTAACAACCCACATCTGTTTTAGTACACACTCAATTTTCCCTTTTAGCATGTCATATTTCAGCATTTGTGTAATTTGGCAGAAGGTTAGCATACAGAAATCTCTCTGCAGACTTTGTATTGCTCTTTTATTGCAGGGCTCCAGGGTGTACCATTTCCTCCTGATATTCATTCATTTTGCCCCGATTTGCCCTCCTGCCTTTTGGTTCTGTCTCCCACGGTATAGCTGACACCTCACCATGTTTACATGCCTGGCATCCCCTAGCAACCTGCCGCCAGGGACGCCACACACACACACACACAGTCACAGGACGTGGTGTCAGGTGTGCTGAGGTTCCCTAAGGTGTTCCTGTGAACGAAAAGCTTTACCTGTCGATTTACTTAGAAATTCCTGCTCAGGTAGGAGAAAGTATCCATGTTTGTCACATAGAGCAGATGTAGATAACAAAAATAGCAATTAGCACTACTGGTATTGCACATGTGAATTAAAAAAAAAAAAAAAAAAAAAATAGAAAGAAGGTCTGCACACTGTTAATCTCCCTTTATTTAAAAAAAAAAAAAAAAATAAGGTAAAAATAGAAATGTCTAATTCAAAGACCTTTTTCAGGCAAACACAGAAACATTGCTATTTTTACATTTTTTGAATAAAGGGAGATTAACAGTGTGCAGACCTTCTTTCTATGTTTTGATGATACTTTTAAAACTTGCACATGGCCAAGACATTTTTGAATACGCGTACCTTGATTCATCTGTTGTATGGAACTGCCATGCGAATTACAGCCAGCAGGTGACAGCAGAAACAAAGTTAATATTAAAGTTATAAAAAAGTTTACATTACTGCTATGTAGAGCATAAGATGCAGTGTTCTGAATAAAATATTCAGGCAAAAACATGAGCTCTTTACTCGTGTAAGCATTTCAGCTAACTTTTGTATTGAGCTTTTGAAGATATTGAAACAAGCATAAAAAGGAGGAGACTATTTCTAAGCAGTTAATCTTTATTTTTATTACAATAGGACATCATATATCATCTGCACGAAAAAAAATACATCAACAGAAAGCAGATTTAAGAAAAGAAATCTGGTAAAAACAGTCAGCATTAATTTTATTCTCTACACTGTAAGAAAACCATTATCACTAATAGTTTTGACATTATCGGCAACACTGACCTAAACATGAATGTATTAGATGGCAATACCTTGGTATTTTGACATATATCATGGTAGAATGATCATATTTATATACCATGGCATTAAAATGATATAGTAAGCCATTTCAAAGAATATCATTGCATTGAAAAATATATTTTTCATGTCGTACTGTATTTTTTTATGACAATCTTTTTTGTAAAGGAAATTAATATAGAGTTTGCGGTTATGTATCAGAGACTTTTTTTTTCTTTGAATTTGAAAATAAGTTGAATGTAGCATGGTAGCACTGATGTACCTTGTAGGTATATTGTACAATGAGGTTCCTTCTTTATATTTAATCTAAATAATGTTTTCTAAAATGAATCATGTCAGTTTAGCACCATGACTATAGTGTCATAACAGGTTGTGCAACAGGTAAAGGCTTTCAGCAGCATTCTTTAAAAAGCACCAAAGTTGGCATCACCATCTATGTTAGAATTACATGAGAAACTTATCCATCTCCAATTTTCAGTGTGACCTTCTATATATGCAAAATGCATCATCCAAAACATATCAGGACTCTATTATCTATACACATTCTATGATATTATTATAGTATCTGACACCATTCCTTGTTCTGAGCACCTGTGCTTGTATCCAGTAATGCAGTAGAGTGGAGTTCCCCCAGGCTTTCTTTTTCTTTCCCACCGTGTGGTCTCTCACAGCCCTGAAGCCATGAGCCGCAGGACTACATACCTGAGCCCTCTCCCTGCGGCTCACCGTCAGGCCTCTGAGAGGTGGGCAAAGAGAAAAGGAAGAAGTTCAGAGAAGACTTACAATGGATGGATTGTGTTGCATTCCACTTTACATGTTAGTAATTGAGACATGTGAGCAAGCACTGTATATACAGTACTGTCTTTCTTCCAGAGAACATTGTCTGTTGTAATGGAATTGAAGTGATTACATATAACAAATACTATCAGTCAAGTGCGTGTTTCTAGAATATTACAGTAAAAGATCACACATTATGAAACTCACAACAATAATATTCTTATTTAGCATGTTGTCTTGTTTCCCAAAATATCTTAACATTCTTATAGTTTGGTAAATTTAGATGTCAAGATTTAATTTTTTTAAAAGAACAAATTTAATTAAAAACATAATTCAAAGTATTTCTATATTTACAACGCACTGAACATGATGGGAGTCTTACCGTGATCACCCCCACTTGTGATCCACCATTAAAGAACGTCTTTGTGTTGTCTTGCTCCTGATAAAAGAAAATAGATCAGCAGGTGCTTTTCAGTTCCATATGTAACAAAAAGAGCTTACAGTACATATCAGATACATCTGTTAGTAAACAATTCCAAGATTGTTTCACTAAACCACCTTTATTATACTTTTAAAAGAGTAATTTGCAAAGTGATGTTAAATACTGTCTAAGCTTTTGCACATTTGTACTCAACTCACATAATCTGAGTTGGCCTCAAGTAGTTCTTCTGCCTCACTGTCTTCAGAGCTACAGCCTCCTTGTTGACATCTTACTGCCCGCCTCTCTCGTCCAGACCTCAGAAAGTCCACTGCAGAAGACTTCCGGAGAAGTGCTAAAGTAAGTAAGTAAACAATCAGTTTCTCATAGGGAACCTTCTATAATCTATACTGGGGCGGGAATAGACATACTGATTTAAGCTGCATATATATATATAGTCTTTATTATTATTACTATTTAATTCTCATGAAAAAGAAAATGTAAACTGTGTATGTAATCTTTTTCCTCAGTACTATTAATCATAAATAATTTAATAGCATTGTTTATAACAATTTAAGCATTTAAGCATCAAGATTAAATGGTATGCTTAATAGGTTAATGTTCAATCTAATATAAATAATGCATCTTAATAATATACATTGATATATTTTAGCAATACTTTACATGAATATATTATATATATGCAATTTAATAATAAAATATATTAATATACATGCAAAAACACAATTTAATCATTTAAAATAGAATACATTAAAAAAATAATAAAAAAACAAACAAAAAAAACAGCAACTGTCAATTTATCATCAATGAATGAATGAATGAATGGATGAAATAAAAAGGAAAAATCAGAAGCACAAGCTTCTCATACCTGCTTCACAGATGTATGTCACAAACGCCAGGACAAGCAGCATTAGTATCATCTGTCTGTGTGGCCCCATGTCTGATCTCAGCTCTGAGCTCAGAGTCCTGCTGCTTTGTACCTCACCTGAGAGTCTAGCCCCTCCCACAGCAGCATCAGCAGCCACAGCATTCGTCTCTCAGGGGTGTGGTCTTTAGCATCTGCCCCAACAGACTGAGCTGGACCAAAACAGGAATGTACATTTACATAAACCAAAGCACAGTTGAGCCAACACCGGGCAAACTATTCATCTTAAGATGTTATCAGAAACTATGAAATGTAAATACTGTTCACCAGCCAAGCCAGCGAGAGAGAGACTGCAGGTTTGCAGTGTCACTGAATGTGCTTAATTTTTTTTTTTAGTTAGGACAAATATTGGACAAACATGAAAATACAATAAAGCCACAGAGGGATACACTAAGCCAGACTTTTGAGTGTTTTGCCATTGTTTTAACTGTTATAATTGTATACATAAATTCATTTATTATTTCCACAGGCCAGTGTGATATTTTCGTATGCTTTCACACTTTTGCTTTATTAGTTGTTTTTGTGTTTTATAATCAGTTTTATTACCTGTATTTTGATTAAATCCTGTAATAAGTGTTTCAATGTTTTAATGCTCAATTTTGACAGCTTTCACCATAGTGTGACAATATACTTAGGTATTAAAAAAGAATAATTTTATACACACACACACACACACACACACATATATATATATATATATATATATATATATATATATATACATATACATACACACACTCTAGTAAGTATACTCTGATAACTGTAGCAATGTTTTTATTCTAATTTTAAAAAAATGCCAATGTTAGTGAATGAAAAAAGTTAGTAACATAAAAAAACAACAACAACAAAAAAACCTTGCTACATATACTACGTTAAGCTTACTGAGACTTGTTATAGCTCTTGCGTATCATTGCTCTCTTGTTGATTTTGATTGCTTCATTGTACGCATTTGTAAGTCACTTTGGATAAAAGCATCTGTGAAATGACTAAATGCAATTTAGTGGCTTTACAGCATTGTTCAAAAGACAAGGGCAGTAAAATTCTAGGTCAAAAGACTACTGTAGGTCAGTAAGATTCTTCTTTTTCAATGTTTTTGAATAATATTTTACATGAATAATATTTTACAATAATTCTGTTTTAACTAACTAAATAAGCGCAGCCTTGATGACCCTACGAAAATGCTTTTTAAAAATTTCAAAACATGCATAAAAATTAATAACTTTTAGATTACATGTCATATTCAATAATTAAATCATTAATCACATTTTAAATGAAAAACAAATTGTGTAAATGACTCATAGCGTTGTGTATTGGCGTGGTTTGTATTTACACCTGTAGCGTCTCCCTGAAACACTGTGTTCATGTTCAGGCTGTTGTGTTGCCAGTAGCTCAGGTGTGCCATTGTTCAGTTCAAGTTCACAACTGCCTCACGTCAAACAATTTAGCCCTTGTTTACTAGAGCACAACAAATCGGATCCTGAAGATTCTTAGGGATTAAACAGATTAGAAGTGGATAGCGTGTTTTTGTGGACAAAGGGTCTTGTGATTCAGGGTATAGTGTTACCTGTCCCTCTAATTAAGAAGCTATCGAGAAGCTGGATGAAGGGCGAGATGGAGACTTTCCATCAGTGGAAAAAAACTCAGAGAACCCATTAAAGTGAAACCGAGCATGATAACCCCAAACCAGGCCCTGTGACCTTCTGTATCATCATGCCACTTCACTTTTAGACCATCTACTTAAAATTCACAACACACACACACATTTTTCTCTACTGTTTCGCTTTAGATGTTTGTGAAATTCCACAACCGGGAAGTCTGGGTGCCTGGCCCTGCAGACACAGAGCTGGCAGTATCTCAATAGCTCAGGGCTAAACTTGATAGTTTATTGTTAACTTGTTGGTGCATGTAGATGGATCAAATGTTTTTTTTGTTTTTTTTTTTGCATATGTATATTTTGGAAAAGCAGAATGGCTTGTATTGTTGTAAATTATTAATTATTAATTATTAATTCCAACTAATTCTTTACTGAGAGGAAAATGGGACACAAAATGATAGAACCATAATAATATCTTTATTCATATGTAGCATGTGCACTTTTTCTTTATTGTGTAAGTTCTCTGTTTACAACAATCAAAAGGTCATGTCTAAAGCTACAAGAAATGTAAGTAGCCAATATTTTTGTTTTATGATTTTGACTGCAACATCGAGAATTAAATTAACATTAAACTAAAGTAACACACTGATCCAGTGGCTAAAAAAGGCAGTAATGACATATTTAAATTTTACGTTGTGCTTTGAAAACCCAAACAATGTAAAACTGTTTTATTAGGGACCATTTCATCAAGATATGACTATGAACAAATTCTATGCAACATACAGTACATTGGACCACAGTAACAGTCAGGTTTTCCTGTTGCATTACTTTAACAAAGGCACTGGAGTAAGCACAAACCAGAAAATTTATGACGTGTCAAATTAAATGGTTAGCTTCATGTAAAAGTGCATCGTCATTTTAGCCATCACTGTGGTGATGATCTATGTTTATTTTATTAATTAATTATTTTTTTTTTTTTATTAGGAGTAAAATGAAAAATCATTTTGCGAGGTGTTATACTGCAAATCAAGGGTGATGAAAGCTGAAAATAAGCATAGTTCTTATATTTTCCTTTAAAAGTGACAAGTGCTGATTGTTAAGAGACGGTGTTTAAAATTAGGCAATGAACAAATATTTGGCGGTTTAATAAAAAAGTGAATTGCCTATAATACTGATTGTTTGACTAATTGCCACCTTATACATGTTCTGCCTGTCATTTAGAGAGAAATAGCCTGTTTTATTCACTTTGAAACTAATCCCTGTACCTTGTTTTGACTTTTGTCAAATGTGGCAGAACAAGAACATAACGTTCCATCCATGCATACACACAAACTCATAAGCATCCTGGGCAATTAATCTTTAACCCAATAAGCCTTCCCCAGAGCAGAACAAAAAACACATTGCAATTTCATTGCAGTCTCCTGAAGCCTCTTAAACATCAACCTTCTTCTAATGTGAAGGTGTAGCAGAGGCCCTTTGGGTCTTGTCCTTATCTCTGACTTCTCTGAAACTCCTACAGAGAGAAGTGAGTGTATTGTTGATGTGAGAGAGGAAGTAGAGAAGCAGAGTTGTGTGGGTGGTGTTTAGGAGCTGCAGCAGCTCTCTGTTACTGGCTGTGCACAAATACACCTGGATCCAGTCTTTCTTTATGCCCCTACACATCCTTCTCTCCAGAACTTGTAAACGATGTTCGTCTCAGGTTTTCCTTCACTTTTATGAATTCTGGAGCACTGCAGCTGCTGTCCTCCAATCGTTCTTGCTCCTTCTCCATCTATAGTACATAGAAAAACAGATACATACATTATTTGGTGCATATTTGGTTGCTGGTTTGCCAATAAATAGGATATATGACAGCATAATAAAATGTTTTTCCTTTGTTTGATAACACACTCTATGTTTATATGTTTTCTACCTCCTCTAGTTTCTGGTGTCTTTTGAGAAGCTCCTGTTCCAATGGAGAGACTTTCCTCCTGGCCTCCTCCTCCTGCTTTCTTTGCTTTATCATCTGCTCTCTCTTCCTTTGCTCCAATACACGTTGCAATTCTGGCTTGTTCTCCACACCAATACCGCTTGAGTAGAAATTAACAAAATAAGGGGTGAATAAACAAACACAGAATTAGATTGGTTTGAGATAAGTAGATCAGACAGGATGAAAAATAAAGAAAATAAAAATAAAACAAACAATAGATTAAAATAAAATAGAATACATCACATCATTAGCTAAAGCAGTCCATCAGTCATCCAGCAGGTGGCAGTATTATCATGTTTAAGCAGTAAATGTTATATATATATATTTGGTTTCGGTCAAGATAAAAGTGTGTGTGTGTGTGCACATGAATTTGGATAATGACATGGTTATAACATAGGTATTACGATTAAGGAGAAGGTGACTTTTCAGGACATTGCCCCATGTCCCCACTTTTCAAAACGCTTATGAATCACACTGAATTAAGTGTACTGAAAATCTGAAATAGCAGAAAGTTTCCTGTACATGCAGTTTGTGCACTGTAAAAACCATTAGATCTATGGAATGTTCCCACCTTTCAGAAAAATGAACATGTTTGTGTGTTGGTTTCTGTGGTTTATGGGGACACAAATTAGTTAGTATTAGTAGTATGGGTATGATAGAGATATTGCAGTTTTGAAGGTGATTTATGAGGACACAATTCAATCCCTGTAATTCAAAAGGTTTAAAAACACGTACTAAATGGTGTTTTTTTGGGGGTTTTTTTAAATCTAAAAATGCACAAAGTTTCTTGCGAGGTGTAGGGTTGGTGTAGGGCAATAATACATACGGTTTTTACAGTATAAAAAAACAACATGCCTATGGAGAGTCCCCATAAAAAAAAATTAAATAAAAACATGAGTGTGTGTGTGGAAATCTGTTATAGCCTGTAGTGCTCAGTAATTTATTTATTTATTTCAAGTAATGCAGAATATCCATTAGTTTCCTGTTGTTCTTATACTTCAATGACTTCCCATCTAAATCATGACTGACGCACATCCCATTGACAATGGCTTATTTTGACAGCCCCATGACCTATTAATTGTGTGTTTGTTTGTCAAGTGCAGTTTAACTGAATATATATGAGCCATCCATCTGTTACCAAAAGTGGATAAGCTCTCATGACTGTTCTCTAGGTGCCAAGCTCCTGCTAACACGAGTGATAATTATTAACTATAGTGCCAGGATAGACATATGCGTACATGCACACACACACACATGCACACACATACACACACACAGACACTGATAATTAAATTACGTGTGAGCTTGTTCTCTCCACAGGGAGGTGGCGCCACAGGTGCTGAGAGAAGGGAAAGGAAGTGTGTGTGTGTGTGGAGTTCAGCACATGTGGGAGTTCCAATTAGTATCCTTTCTAATTTAGATGGTGTCCTTCAAACTGAGGAGACAGCCAGACAACAACAAATAAACACAAGGGGCAGTTAATGAAGATAACAAGAGAGACATCAGCCCCCAAACAGCTCCTGAGAGCCCTCATAATAATAGCATGCTGCTCTTTAGTCCTATCTCAGCTCTCGGCTATGAATAGTCACTTGCTAAACCTTGTTCAGATCGGTGGCATCGATCCGTTCCTGAAACAATCCATAGATGGTGTCTTTTTTCCTATCATGACTAAGAGTGACATCTGAGACAAATTTGTCTCTCCCCCTTTAACGTCTTCTTTCAGCATCACTTGAGTGATGGCAACTGTGTTTAGCCTAGCTCTTTTAGTAAAAAGTTCTGCAACATCACTGGAACATAAAACGCTTATCTTAAAAAGGCTTGATAAAAGAGGCACTGTTCTGAGACTGACCTATTTCCTCTTCCACCCTTGTGCCTACTGTGCCACCTTTGATGCCAACTGTTATATGTGTGCATGTGAGATCCACATCTCTTTTTCGCTCTCTTAACGTCCTCTACAGATTGACTGTCTTCTGCAGGGTCTCTAAGCACCAAAGAGGCACAAGTGCCAACAGTGACTAAAAGATACCCGCCTAATGGCTGACACGGCACTGTGCCAGTAAGCTCTCTGTGGCTTAAAGTGTTTTGTAGTGGTACAGAGGGCACACACCAACGAATGTACCCATACAAATAGTGTCTTCTTCTCTGTAATGAAAGCCTCTAATAAATAGGTCCTCCACTCATGCTGTCTCCTACATTGGTTTGCATTAGTCTCAGCACATGAGATAACTGGAGTAATACAGGTAACTACATATTGGTCAAAGTCAAGGATGTCTGGCAATTTTAGAGGGCAGCTCCATTCCTGAAGAGCCAAAAATGCAGGTTTGTGGTTGAGGACTGTGTTTGTTTGACCACACACCACTCAGCTATTTTGATAAAAAATTAATATATAAAAACACGTATATATTTTGAAAGAAAATTACTTATCACCAGGAAAGCCCAG
>JAUCMR010000016.1:2549045-2560234 GCA_032357425.1 Enteromius argenteus | reverse complement strand
ATAAAGCTCAAAGGCAATTGGTCTCTCTGGCGAGCTCCCATATGTAACGTCGAAGTGATTCGACTGAAAGGGTAACCTTTCTTTTCACTGTTTTTGGAATGTTTAGTGTTTATTTTTACATTTCTTATTACTTTTGAATGACTTCAAGCATTTTTTACCATCCAACTGGTCACACTGCAGGAGGAAAGTGTTGATTACAACAGTGCTTTTTATACTTTTCCCATTAAAAACAATTGGATTCAGGTGCTCACCAAATGAGTATCTCAATAAACAGAATGAAGTAGGTTTGTGTAGAAATTTAACAGAGACTGGCATGAAATGCTTAGAGAGTTTAGAATACTCAGATAGATATTGATTTAGGAGTAAATTGCAGTGGTCTCTTATTTTTTTTCAGAGCTGTATATATATACATGCATACAATGACATACCATAATTGTCAGTTTATACAAAAAAGTAATCAATGACAATAATATGCGGGTGTCCTTGTGTATTATTATAAGGCTACCAAGACAGAACTATAACGGTTACCACAGCAACAAAGTGGACAGCAACAAATACGTATAATATGCTTATTATAGAAAATACTTATAGCTATCTCCTATCTCCTAAGCTTTAAGAACTCCAACCATGACTGTATTTTATTTATTTATTTTTTTCTCCTTGTTTCAATAGAACAGCTTGGTTAAATAGCACTGAATAGTTCCATAAACATGAGCTGAATAGAAAACGCTGAATGCAAACTGGCAAAACCAGGACCCGCTTTAGCCGCTCTATTATGCCCATAGCCCATTTTGTCCTTGTTTTTTAATCCAGATGCACCAAATGCCAGTTCATCAGTGCCAAATAAAGCATACTCCATTTATTATTTCCCAAAGCAAATTCTAAGGGGACAGAATATGACAATTTGAGCCCAAATTTTAAGCACAATGGGTCTATTCTCTTAATCTGCAAGTAGAATTAACTCATTGAATATGTAAACCGGCCACAATTTGGCAAAGATTTATTGCGCCACAGAAAAAAAAAAAAAAAACCAACAACAATTTTAGGCTGAGGTCTATTTTAAGTCACTTTCCTGGGGAAAAAGACCCCCGTGCTTGTATCTTCTCTCCTCTTGTCAGATTTCTGGGGCCATATCCTTAGGGAAGAGCTATAAAACTTATCAGTGAACTCCATCTCGGATACTCTGTCTGGACTGATGAGATTCTGACTGTCCTTACTGAGACACTCATAAAAGCTCTGGTGCAGTTTAAAAGCCATAGAGGTCTGGAAGCCAGAGCACTGTTGTGATAACCAAGACACACCCAGCCTCTAATAACTTTACTGAAGTGGCTGACACTTAAATCTACAGATTACAAGAGTGATACCCTCCTGGAAATTGTAATATGGTTCTGAGAGAGACTGTGTTTGGTTCATTATGTGTTTTTGATCCATTTTCATTTGTTCTTTTAATTACAAACGGTTCTAAAATTATTAAGAGCTGGTTTGGAAGAACTTTCTTACGTACTTACTGTGATCAGATTCATGATTTTAAACTGCTGGATGATTAAACATATTAGAAAATTGTATTTAATTTAAGAGGAGCTCTAAACATATATAGAAACCAGAATGTTTTCACATTTAAGCAGGCAATAAACTGTATTTACTTACCAGTGTGACTTCAGTGTTGTGAGAGAAAGACAAGTCAAGCATCTTTTTTCTTCTGTAAATCTGTAAATAATAGCTATAATGGTTGCACTTTATTTTACACTATGTGTGCTTACATGTACTTACAGTGCACTTACAATGTGATAATCCAAGAAAGTACTGGTAATATAAGGTAACTACTGTACATGGGTTAGGTTTAAGGCAGGGGTGGGGAACATTTATTCTGAAGGCCCAGTGTCCCTGCAGAGTTTTGCTCCAACCCTAATCAAACACACTTGAACCAGCTAATCAAAGTTTTCAGAATGCAGTTATTTATATCTATCTATCTATCTATATATATATGTTTGTGTTTTTTGTTTTTTTGTTTCTTTTCAGGGTTTCTCAGGGTTAGAGCAAAACTTTGCAGGAGAGTGGCCCTTCAGGATCAACGTTCCCCATCCCTGGTTTAGGGGTAGGTTTAGGGTTAGTACCTAGTTATTACCTAATAAGTACATAGTATGTACATGAAGAACAAGACTGTACAAATGTGTAACAGGACATTGGCAACAACACTTTTTTTCACTTCACTAAGTACTTGTGTAACAGAAGTTATGTAATTACATTTTCACGGTGTGTGTCTGCACTTGGATGGGTCAGCATACTTGGCCACAAGTAGCCTCTTTACTTTGCTCCATTACCAAAAATTTGTTGTTACCAATGTCCTGTTACACATTTGTACATACACATGCCATTCAGTGGGTTGTTAAATTTGTGTAGTTACACAAACATTACAGCTGTAGGTACCAGTGTGTCCTTAAACATTGGTTACATACTATGTACACATCTAGTTACTATGTAATTACACAGGTATTAGATGCACTTAATATAAATTGGGACCCAGATGCTTTATTTATAAGTGTAAGTGTTATTTATTTTACATATAAATGTAAAGAATAATTTTTGACCACAAAATATATAACAATGCATATAAAACCATAAAACGACTCAGTGCAGAATAGCTATTGCACTCGGACAGAGAACTACAGCAGTTTCATTCACACATTACAGGTTCACCAACTTCACTTTAAAAATCAGCTGGAGTTCTGAAAGGGAGTCATTCCATTTTTAGAATCTGGGTATGGAATCATGTAAATGTAAAGTCAGGGTAGTCTGACATGAATTAATAAGGAACCACCTCAGAAGGCCCAAACAAATAGCATCAAATAGCTAACAGCAAAAAAGCAGCACTTGCATACAAGTTGATTTCTTTTGTCACAAGCTGAAGAGCAAATGGTAACAATGATAATAATAATGATAATATAAAAGGAAAAAAACAAAAACAAAAAAAAATCTGCGCTTGGTATATTGCATTGGTCAATATGTAAATTAGGTGTTGCATCTGTGTTCTTTTAATTTTAGTGTTTGTTAGTGAATCACTCACAGAAATTTTCCCACCCATCGTTGCGGTTTTGGAATTGTGTGATCACGCTAATTTGCCCTACTTGGTAAAAATGGCCCTAATAAGAGAAATATGTCACAGGTGTGAACTAATTAAGAAGCAATAAAAGACTCACTGAAAACAGGAACTGACCTATAAAAGTATAGTTTATAAACTATACAACTAAGAAGCACAAAGATAGAACATGATAGTTGGCTACTTTGACTTGAGTGAGAGTGCCCAAAAACGCATAGCAATGACTGCAGGAGCCATCTAAAGCACCCTTTAATCATGCAACATGCTAAAGTACCATGTAGGCCATTTATGTTCTCATAAACTATTTGTACCGTATCCATGCTGTAGCACTTTATTTTGATAGTCCATTTTAGATATTCTGCTAACTTAGCAACTACATGTCAACTAGCAGTCATTAGAGTATTAGTAGATTGCTTAAAATCCTCTAACACTTTATTTTGTTGGGTCCACAGCATACTGACCTAGAAACTTTACAAGTATATGCCAACTCATGCTATTTATTCTACCCTAACAGTATACTCTGAGAGTTAGTTGCAAATTAATGAGAATTAGTTGACATGTAGTTCCAAAGTTACTTAGTTGTATGAAGTATAAATCAAAATAAAGTGTAACCCACATCCTTTTACATTTAAAAGTGTCCCTTGTATGTGTGAATGAAAAAATTAAAACATTCTTACATCTATAATAGACAACAGATCTGGCTTTTGGTTCATGCTTCTGCCAAGAGCTTATATGTAAATAAATAAATAATAGTTACTGACTATTTCCTATTCCGCTAGTCAAGGCTAACATCGCCCCACCAGATTTGCTGCAAACAAATTCCAAAGCACCATCCATGGAAAGAGTAGGAGAGGACTGTTACACAAAAGGACAAAACAGAGTTGCCGCATAGTGTATAAATCCTTCCATGCATAAAAATAGATAACAAGAATCTATTTAATCACATCAAATGTGCCAAAACTCCGGTGTCCACAGCTAAAAAAAAGCCCAGTGCAGATACTTGACACATTCAAAGGCAATGAAACCATAATCATGAACAAAGGAGGCAGAAGCGAACCCAGTACCCTATTGCACGTGCTTGATCTAGCTCTAGACCCACAAGAGAGAAATCAGGTAGAGATTACATGTTTTCAGAGGAAAAGAATGAGTGATTGTAGAGGACAGCAGTCTGAATGATAGATTTGTTTCTTTGTTTTAGTCACTGCACAGCCTGTGTATACCTCCCATAGACGTTACCTGATGTTATGTGAAGTCATCTACTGTTTGTACAGCTGAAGAATTGCAAACAGACAGTCTGCCACTTAGGAGCAACTAGCGTTTTAAACCATCGCAAGAGCACATACACATCTTTAACGCTTAAGGACACTTCGCTGTTGTTTTTAGATGAAATTTTTAGAGAGCGGTGGCCCTGTCTTTGCCAGCAATGCACACTTAATTACTGTCAGCTTTGCTCTTTGTCAAGAGGACCTTTTTGCTGCTTGCATGGCAAGACTAGTTAAAAGCCCCTTTTCAAGTGCTTCTCTCCCAATCTGACGTTAATTACTGTATCAGTGCTGTTTGTTAGGTCAGTATGAAGCTCCGCTTCGCAGAGAGGAATCGGTCATTATGATGATCTCATTATTCAAAGATGTGCATCATTCCTCTATCTTCTTTTTTTGCCTTAATTTTACTCAGCTCTCATCTATGAAGACGTGCATACGCACACAGCACCACCCTTGCTGGGGTTCTCTCATACTGTGAGGTCTATTGTTGACAAACTGTCAGAGGCATTATCTGCATCACAAATCTTTTTTTTTTTTTGGTATCCAGCAAAAGTTTGGAGACACATGCTTGTAACTTGTAGTTAATTACTAAATTTATCAGAGTTTATTAATTTAATTTAAAATTTAAAACCATGAAAAATATTAAATAGCACAAATGAAAGCATACAAATTGTAGCACACTAAAAAGGGTCATATGATGTTGCTAAAAAGAACATTATTTTGTGTATTTGGTGTAATGCAATGTGTTTATGTGGTTTAAATTTCAAAAACACTTTATTTTCTACATACTGTACATTATTGTGTCTTCTCTAAGCCCCACCTTCTGAAACTGGTTGATTTGTACAAAGCTCATCCTTTTAAAACAAGCTACGTGTGGGGCATGTTTGAAAATAAACACACACACACAAACACATAATATTAAGCTTGCATTCAGACAGTATTGCACACAAAATGTGATCACTTTAAATGAATTCACTGGGTATATGTAGAAGTCATATAAAAAGTATCTGAAGGCACAGTTATTGTAATCCCCTGGATTGTCCTTTATTGCATCATGTATGCAGACAATTACTGGGACATCAGGGACGACAAGAGGAAAAAAAAATGTTTTAAGTTCTGCTGTTCTAGGGGGAATCGTTCAACAAGTCCGAGATCTTGGTGAGAGATTTAAAATATATCACAACTTACTGTCATCCTGGCTGACATAAGGCCAGTTAGAAGAGAGAGCAATGACTTCCCTCGTCACAGGAACAGATTACAGATTCTGGTGGCAAACTGGCCCGGGAACGCATTCCAAATCTGCATGCACCCAGGAAAAAGGAAAAATGAGGGAAAGTGTGCATTTAAAGTGTTCTGGGGGTAAAATAAGAGTGTTGTTTCATCTCTGTTTTTATCTGCTAGACTTGTAATGATTGCCTCAAGGGTTACTGGTATTTCAGCATAAGAATTCTGATGTGAAGAAGGAATTATATTTAAATATTTATGACTTCTAGTTTCACTTTTGATTTTTCAGATAACATATTTCACGCATTTGAAGTCTCAATGAAACAATATAACAAGATAATGTGGGCTTTGAATTCAATAATCAGTCTGATAGGCTAAAATCCCCAGAATGCACCACCAAATTTAGATTTTGTCATGAGCTATTTGCAGATAGAAAGGTTAAATTCCCACTTTTGATTTAGTATGTTCAGTATTTACGTAAGAAGCACCTCAGACCCAGAAGTGCCCTGTCCTCTCCAGTGGCTCTGAGACATAAACTCTGGCTAATCAGAGTGATTGGAGCAGCTGGCATGGTCGTGGGGGCTGAGGGACACCTTGTGACTCCGTCAGACCTGCCAGTGGCACACCTGGAATACACCACCAGGGTGACTTTGAGATTTCAAAGAGACAGAGAAGGAAGGCGACTCTAATAAAGTCTTGCAGCGCCAAGATGAATAAAATCTCCTGGTCAGCCAGTTCTGAGACCAGCACAGAAGACTAAATAAAATATGTTAAAGGAGTAGTTCTACCAAAAATTAGGCAGATTTGGATCAATTTACAATTGCATCACTTGCTTACCAATGGATCTTCTGCAGTGAATGGGTGCAGTGAGAATAAAAAAAGTCCAAACAGCTGATAAAAACCTCACAATAATCAAGTAATACAGACAACTCCAGTCCATCAGGTACAGATGTATAAAGTAAAAAAATAAAAATGCTGTGCATTTTTAAGAAACAAATTTTTTTTTTTCCTGCAAACATGAGTCTTTTCACTTCAAAAGATGTTAAGGTTACAATTTATTTTAATAGTCCACTTCAGACATTCTATATAACTATATAACTATAGATAACTATATGTAACCATGTAACTACATGTCAACTAAATCTCAATAATTTGCAACTAAAATTACACTGTCAGGGTAGATTTAGAGTTATTATAATAAGTTGACATATACTTGCAGTATATTGTAAGTTACTATAAGCTTCTCATAGTCAAGTTGTGGAACCATCAGAATTGCGTTAGAACTTATTAAGCAGACAGTTTACTAATGCTCTAATGACTACTAGATGACATGTAGTTATTTGCAATTAGTAGAATGACTAAAGTGGACTATCAAAATAAAGTGTTACTGATGTTAACTGATAGACTGGAATCATGTGGATTACTTGTGGGATGTTGTGATGTTTTTATCAAGTTTTTATCAGCTTGCATTTTGACAGCACCCATTCACTGTACATGATCTGTTGGTGATGTAATGCTACATTTTTCCAAATCTGATGAAGAAACAAACACATCTACATATTGGATTGCCTGGGGGTGAGTAAATTTGAGAGGATGCTACTTTTAAGCTGCTTACCTCAAAAAGCATTTTAGGGCATCTGTTTCAAATCATAGGCAGTAACATTATGCAGACTTCAAATATAACTAGGTCTAATTTTGGTCAAAATCTATTTGTAGATAAATTGTAAAATACACATTGGGTCATGTTTATATAGCTGCTATTATAATAGCTGTTTGGTACCCAGCCAACAGACGAAACTCTTGACACATTCAGTCTTCTAAGATAAAACCGTTAATGCAGACACATTGCTGTGTAGCAAGCATATTGCCTTGGCCGCTGCACGCAATGCAAACTGAGAGCCACCTTGATGAGGTGTACTTAACAAGGACCATATGGCTACAGGGCCTGATAGGCACAGAATCATGGCTGCTGCAGGAAGAATTATCGTGCCAGCAGTGGGGAAGACACAATAATGTCAGAGCCTCACCTCACAAATGTGTGAAACACAGTCATATCTGTGATAAATTCCTCACCAACAATAACCACAAATGTCCTCAATTTGGCAACTTACCAAATGCTGAAAAGCTTCCATTTTCTGATGGGAGGAAAACAAGCCCAACAGCAGGTGTTTGCCAGCCATCATTATGTACTTGCTTTGCTAGAGCCTATCAAGCCAAGAGTAATTTCTTCCGTAGCTAATACTACTGGACAAAGTCATATTCCATTATAGCTCAAACATATCACACATGGGTGGCTGTTATTGTCACCGCATGCATGGCACAATTTATTAGATGTTATCACTGAAACAATCATACAGTTGCAAGCAACTAGTTGTTTTACTTTCTCTGAAGAAAATATGCATGAGTGAAGTTCAACATTTTGGAAAAATCATAGGTCTGTCCCATACAATGACAGTTCACAATTGTTAAAATTCATAATTTCACTTCATTAATGATTTTTTCAATATTTCTGACAAAAACAAAACTAAAAACAATAATTAATTTAATTAATTACTTAAAGATAAAAGTCAAACTCTTTAGCCACACACTGTTAAATGGATACAAATAAATAAATGCTGCAAAGAATAAAATAGAATCATGAAAAGTACTCAGCAATACACAGTAAATTATAAGCTATTTAGTTTTTTTTTTTTTCACTTTAAGCAACTGAGAACAGAGTTGGGTGTAAAGGTACGTTCACATCAAACACAACAACTACAAACATAATGATTAAGATATAGTTCTAAAAATAGTGTTTAATAATAATGAATAGCAGTGTCCACATCACAACAATCACTATAAAGGCACAGAGAAACGATATCGTTGAAATAATTTTCAGAATGATTTTTTTTTTTTTCAGCTGATAATTGACACAAACATTGGCAGCCAATCAGAATCCATTCTGCTATCACAAGCTGGAGAATTTAAAGCAGTAGATGTGAGTGTGCTTAAAATAAACATAATATAATTTACTAATGTGGACGCTAATATCATTATCTATATATAGTTATCATATTGTTATTGTGCTTGGTGTGAACAGGCCTTTACACAGTAACACATTACTGTATTCTAATGACTTTTCCTGGTAATATAGCAATGCAATGTTTTAAATTTTAAATTACAAATGTCATGTTACTAACGTCAAGTCAAGTCACATTTATTTATATAGCACTTTTAATAATACAGATTGTGTCAAAGCACTTAACAGTATCAAATAGGAGAAACGAGTGTCAATATTGTATAATGACAGAATTAAACACTCACTTTTTAGTTAAAGGCATTTCATTATTGAGTTCAGAAACGTCATTGTCCAGCTCAGTTCAGTAGTAGTATCTGTGCAATCAAATCGATGATAATCGCTGGAAATGAAGTGTCCCCAACTATGTAAGCCAGAGGCGACAGCGGCAATGTACCAAAACTCTATCGGTGATAGGTTGGAGAAAAAACCTTGGGAGAAACCAGGCTCACTCGGGGGGCCAGTTCTCCTCTGACCAGACAAAACCAGCAGTTTAATTCCAACCACAGCAAAGTCAGATTGTGTAAAGGACTCTTGAATCTGATTCCCATGGTCTTGTAAAGATGGTCATCTTGATGGCGAGGTTTTCACTGGGGATCTGCCTCTGGGGCTCCTCTAGGTGTCCTGGTATCTGCTGACGATCATCTCTAGGTGCTGTTCCACCATCTGATATGGATACAGACTGGATCTGGTGACCTCATAATAATAAAAGATTCAGACTAATATTAGCATAGATGCCATTTATCTTACAATGTAATGAGTACATTGTGTGTTATGGGGAGTGTTCCCAGTTCCTGTTGATCTAATTAATGCAGCCTATCAATCCTTTAATGGATTCAAATAATAGAAACATATTAGTGTGTGTAAGCCAGATTAAAGAGATGGACTTGTAATCTTGTCTGCATCCTGAACAGTGTTAGGTAGGTTGTTCCAGATTTTGGGCGCTAAATAGGAAAAAAATCTGCAGACTGCCCGCAGTTGATTGTTATTATTAAATGCCTAGAGTTTTGAGAATGACTATAATGCGATAAGAGCTCGCTCAAGTACTGAGGAGCTGAACTATTCAGGGCTTTATAGGTAATTAGCAAGCTTTTAAAATCTATACAATGTTTAATACGGAGCCATTGCAGTGTTGACAGAACCAGGCTAATATGGTGATACTTCCTGGATCTAAGGACTCTAGCTGCTGCATTTTGGACCAGCTGTAGTCTGTTTATCAGTCGTGCAGAACAACCACCCAATAAAGCATTACAATAGTCTAACCTTGAGGTCATAAATGCATGAATTAGCATGTGACGTTGAGAGATAGGTCGCAATTTCGATATGTTTTTGAGATGGGAAAATGCAGTCTTACAAGTGCTAGAAACGTGGCTTTCAAAAGAAAGACTGCTATTAAATAGCACAAATAGGTTTCTAAGAAACCATTTTCTCTAAGAAGTGTGGTGGGAAGCCCGGCAGAGGATCAGCGTCACCCTGGCAACTCATCAAGAGCAACCCCGGAGGCCGGCACGGGGGTCGGAGACCGGACCAGCCCTCCTAACATCGGACAGTGGGAGAGATGGTGAGTCCCCCTCTCGTGATTCTAACCTCTTCTTTGATGTATTCCAGCAGGTCATGGGGGGGATCGTTTGGGAAGGAACAAAAAGAAAACATTGCTGGGGCCAAGTCCATGTCATCAAGGGCCAGGAGGTCCAGCCGGCACCTCACCCTCTCCCACACTTCATTGTCCAGAACGGTCTGCTGTACTGTGTCGCCCAGCGGAGGGTGGAGGAAAAACATCTGCTTGTGGTTCCCAGGAGCAAGACGGAAACAGTCCTGGAGCTTGCACACTCCCACCCGCTGGCAGGACATCTCGGGGCTCAGAACACCATCCAGCGGATCCGGGATCCACTTGCCCGGCCTGGAGGCCGAAGTTAAGAGATTCTGCCCGGCTTGCCCGATATGCCAGCGGATGTCACCCAAGAAACCTCCCCCCAGCCCACTCATTCCACTGCCTAAGTCAAGCCGGGGGCACGAGCACATCCTGGTCATTGTGGACTATGCCACCCGGTACCCGGAAGCAGTCCCCTTGAGAAAAACCACCTCCAAAGCCATCACAAGAGAGCTATTCCTGTTATCCAGCCGGGTTGGGCTTGCCATCGGAGATCTTGACCGACCGGGGAACACCGTTCATGTCTCGGCTAATGGCTGACCTCTGCCAGCTGCTGAAGGTGAAACAGATCAGAACCTCAATCTTCCATCCCCAGACCATCGGCCTCGTCAAGGGATTCAATCAAACACTGAAACAGATGCTCCGACGGGTGGCGTCCAAGAATAAAAAGGACTGGGACCAGCTTCTGCCGTACGTCCTGCTCGGCATTAGGGAGGTGCCCCAAGCCTCCACCGGATTCACCCCCTTCAAGCTCCTCTTCGGACGCCAACTGTAAGAAAAAGATGAAGAGGACGTCGGAGATCTTGTTGAAGATGTTTATTGTAGTATAGCAGTGACAAAGCACATGTAGTACCTTGGGTTCAGCGGAGTCAGAATGAACCCAGAACATTCTTCGTTCAA
>JAUCMR010000016.1:2537809-2548945 GCA_032357425.1 Enteromius argenteus | reverse complement strand
CATCCCAAATGGTCTTCAATCAACATAACTATTGACTTATCTCTTCTCTATAATAATTAAGCCTTCTTGGTAGATGGACATGATCAAACACATATTGTGGAGTGGAATCTGGGTCGAGGCAAACTATAAATTCTTACACAACACAGAGGCCTTCTCAACGTGGCCAGAGAAGCCTGAGAGCAGCAGCCGGCAGCCCACCGAATCTTGATCGAGCTCGTAAAAGAGATGAAGGAGAAGAACGACCGGGTCATGCCATTAGTCCAAGAGCACCTAGTAAAAGCCCAGCAAGCCCAGCAACGCCACTACAATCGGGCAGCACAAACGCGGGAGTTCCAGCCGGGTGACAAGGGCCCTACACCGTCGAGGAATCTGTCGCCCATCAACTATCGGGTTAGGCAGCCCAGCCGATGACACCAGGAGCAAATCTCCTTAAGAAATGGATGGGGAACCAGGACCAGCTCACCGCCCTTGCACTCCACGAGCCCGCTGTTGTGGATACAGATCCCCACCTCTCTGCTGCCCAGAAGACGGAGCTGAGGCACCTGGTTGGTCAGTTCCAGGATGTGTTCTCCGAAACCCCCAGCCAGAACGCCGTCCTGCACCGTGAGATTATCACCCCTCCCAGGGTAATCGTCCGGCAGCGGCCCTACCGAGACCCAGAAGCCTGTTGGCAGGCTATAGAGGAGGAGATTAAAAAGATGCTCAAGCTGGGGGTAACTGAACCATCCCGGAGTCCCTGGTCCAGCCCGATTGTCCTGGTCCTGAGGCCAGATGGCACCCTCCGCTTTTGCACTGACTACAGGTGCCTGACCGAAGTCTCGGAGTTCGACAGCTACCCCATGCCCCGGGTGGTTGAGCTCCTGGAGCGCCTGGGAAGGGCCCGGTACATCACAACGGTCGACCTCACTAAAGGCTACTGGCAAGTTCCCCTGTCTGATGAAGCCAAAGACAGCATTCTCCACTCCCTCCAGTCACTGGCAATACCGGACCTTTCCCTTCGGCCTCCATAGGGCTCCAGCAATGCTCCAACGGCTCATGGATGTCACCCTCCGGCCCCATCAAAGCTACACGGCTGCCTACCTGGATGACATGGTAATCCACTCGGAGGTGTGGGAGGACCACCTGGAGCGGCTCCGGAGGGTGCTGTCCGAACTTTGCCAGGCTGGACTCACCGCCAACCCCCGCAAATGTCACCTCACCATGGCCGAAGCCAAGTACCTGGGTTTTACCGTAGGAAGAGGACTGGTAAGGCCACAACAGGGAAAGATTAAATCCGCCCTGAGACCCTCCAATAAAACCCAGGTACAAGCCTTCTTGGGGTTGGCGGGTTATTTCCGATGTTTTATCCCCAGCTTTTCCTCTATAGCTGCCCCCCTGACAGACCTGACCAGGAAAGGGTAACCAGAGAAGGTCCACTGGACCGAAGAAACCGTAAGAGCCTTCTAAACCATCAAAAGGGCTTACCTCGGAACCCATCCTCCGCACCCCGGACTTCAACTGCCTCTTCCTGCTCCAGACCGATGCTTCAGACACGGGACTCGGGGCCATGCTCTCCCAATTCCAACAGGGAGAGGAGCATACGGTCATCTACATCAGCCGTAAGCTGACCCAAGCAGAGAGGAACTACGCTGCAGTGGAAAAAGAAGCTCTCGCCATCAAGTGGGCAGTCCTGGAGCTAATGTATTATTTGCTGGGCAGAAAATTTACTCTATTTACAGATCACGCCCCGTTACAGTGGATGGTCCGGGCTAAAGATACCAACGCCCGGGTCACAAGGTGGTTCCTTGCGCTCCAGAACTTCCACTTCTCTGTTAATAATCCACCCTCCGCGGTTCACAAACTTGCTTGCTTTGTCGCGTTGATCTTCACCAAGTTCACAGAAGGAATATAATTATGAGGATACTACGTTTTCTGGTATCTTTGACATAAAAGGGAGATTTGAGTTGTGGTTTTTAATGAGAGGTTTAATAACAGCCAGTTTGAAGGCTTTGGGAACTCATCCTAATGTCAATGACAAATTGGAGTGGTGTCATGTGACATATAGTAGCCACAACAGCACTGTGTTTATTTTTATTTTTTTATTCAAAATATTCCCAAACACATTAGCTAGCCTACTACATGATGAAATATCTTGATTCTGACCTTTATAAATTATGTTGGTCTATAGTGGGTGATAACTAAAATAATACTGTAATCCATGCATAAAAACAATTAACTAAAATATATGGGTGTCATGCTATAACATATTTTTAATGTTACTGTCTTTAGCCTGTAATTAATATCTGATAGATTCATACACACAGGGCCGTTGCTGGCCAAATTTTTCATTGTTTGTCTTGTGTCTAAACACATTTGCTTTGTCTTTGTTTGTGCCTGCCATGTGTTCCTGTGATTCCACCTCCTTGTTTCCCTTGGTCACTCCCTCTTGTTTAGCCCTTGTCTTGTCCTTGTGTACTTGATTGTGCTCACCTGGCCCTTGTGTTCTTTTCTCCCCTTGTATTGTGTTGTTTTTCCTCTTGTGTTTGCTGCTTCGTCTTGTGCCATAGAGACAGTTTTAACTTGCTGCTCCATATTCGAGTCTTCCCCTGTTACGGTGTATCTTTGTTGCAGTTTTTGCTCTATATTTTCTGTCTTCTAATTTTGGTTTTGTTTCTCCATTTTCTTTTTATTTATTTGTAATATTAACTCTATTGGTTATCAGCCGTTTTCCTAGTTTTGAAATACCTTGATTTTGTATTTTGGTACTCATTATTCTAAATTTTAGGCATATCTTTACTTTTTTTTTTTTTTATTATTATTTTTCTTCCCTTTGATTTATATGTTTTACCTTGTGTGCTGAGTAATCGTGATTTTGAGTGCTGTCTTGTTTGGTCTTGTTGTGTGTTTGTACTGTGTGTGTGTTCCCTTCAGTCTTGCTCTACCAGCCTGAGATTCCCTGCCTGTTGGTTCCCCAAGGCAGTCTGCCAACCAAGCCCGGTGCTGAGAATCTATCCCTGAAACTTGCCTGCTTTGAGTCCCTTTGCTCTGGCTGCATGATCTGCTGTTCTCTGCTCTGGCCTTCTTCCCATTTTGCCTGGTTTGCCCATTGACTGGGACTGTTCTCCTGACCATCTATCTCTGGAGACATAGTTCTCTCCCACTGGCTGGAGTTTGTCTCAAGATTATTCACCCCTATGCACCCCTGAACTTGTGCTTTCAAATATATATTTGTTTTACTCACTCTGCATTTGGGTCCATTCCTGTTGACCATGACAATCTGTAATAAAATATAGATATAAATAAATTGTAATTGCATTGTGTTATCCATAAATTACAATTGTAGCCCTAGACAGTTACATATAGCTATGATTTTATTAATACAGTGTGATTAGATTTTTATGGTTTCAAGCATTTGGAAATCACACAGAACTTAAATTGAAACAATTTCCTTGCTGTCTTTTCCCTGATATACCGTAGACTGGTTGTCCATAAGTTATGATCATTTGTATTCAGCCGCAAAAATAAGATGAGAATGCGCATGGACACAGGCGCAGATGCGGGAATCGCACACATGTACTGCACTGCGTTTATAATGAAGTAAATTTTTAGAATTATATTTAGCATACATAATATGCATGTTTTACATTTTTATTTGTGTATATATTATTAATATAGATTTTTTTTTTAACAAACTGGGGTGGTGCCCCCCAGGGAGCTGGTGACTGCGTACTCTGCGTATAGGGAGCGGCAGTACTGCATACACGCATCTGCAGTCTATTGTCTCTGACAAGATCATTTACCAGAATAAGGTATTCAGTCAGCGAGCGAGCGAGTAAAAAAAAAATAACAACAGCATTTTAGCAATGACTCATAACAATGCTCATAAGCTCAACAGAATCGTGTAATTGGTTATAATGTGCATTGCTGTAAAAACACATCTGTCTCTGGCTCAGTGCCAGAATAGTATGCGTAAGTAAAAATGTGTAACAGGACAATGGTAACACTCATGTAAAAGGAATTACATAACTATATTTTGTAACAACAGAAGAGTAATTGGAACAGGGGGTGGAATGGGATCCAGGGGTTGGTGTAACATCAGAGTAGTTGCATGGTAAATGGTAAATCCATAGGAAGTGTAACACTTTCTTAACCAAAAAGTGCTGTTAGTCCTGTTACACATTTGTACTTTCATTACCAAAAAGTGTTGTCACCTGTCCTGTTATACAGTTGTACTTCCACATACCATTCTGATGGTTGTTACATGTGTGTGGTTACAGAAATATTAAATCTGTAGATACCAATGTGTACTCACACTGTGGTTGCATACTACGTACACATCGTACACATGTAATTACACAGGTATTAGGTACACAAGATAAAGACCATATTTCTCCAAATTTTCGTTCATTTTAATAACTCATTTAATAACTCGTTTCAGGAGGATATTTGTGGAGACTAAGAATGCGGAAAGCACTTTGTTTACTTTATAAAAAAAACTAATAAATTGTGAGTGGAGTCTATAGGTTGCAAATAATCATGGACCATTTTTGCCCGCAAAATTTAGCAAATGCTACCACACAGTTTATTAGAAGAAAAGATGGTCATCAGTTATTAATCTGAATAATACTCTTTGGTTTACATTTCCAAACATTATTTTTAATAATGCAGTGAGATTATTGTCTGCACAAGGAGTCTGACAATAGCCAAATACTGGTGGCCTAAGACTTTTGCACAGTACTGTATGTATATTATGTCTGGGTTTGGATAGTCTAATGTGAACTCCACAAAATGAGTTAATAATTTGTCTTTGGGAGTGACTGAGGAAAAATCATTGCAAGGTTCAGTGACTTCGCCTTCTGCGGGGACTTAGGAAAGTTTGACATCTGAATAATTGATTCCCTGCTTCAAATGTAGGACCAGTGGATAAATCTAGTTTCAGTAGTTTACTTTATTTTTAATTAATCAGAGTCCTGAGCGCTCCTGTGATCTTATCAATATCATTACATTTGGTGGCTGTTAATCGATTCTTAATGAGCTTTAAGTAATATCCCCTTTATCTTGGAAAAAGGCATTTTGGGAAATCCAGGGGGCTTTATTGTGTAAACAACATTTGAATCCTGTTAAATGTATGGGTGGTCTCTCATATTATCTGCATATGTAACTATCAATTAATCAAAAACTCTTCATCTTCATGTTTTTAACTGTTCAAATGCATTTCTGATGCCAACTTTATCTGTCTCTCTCTTTGCACATGCGACAAAAGGAAAAGACATGTTCGGTTCCTAACTAGACAAACACACTTTCTTAACAGTGCAGTCAAGGGTGCAAATTCACTTGTGGCATGACATCAGTCCGGTGTTCTTCCTTCATCTGTATGTGTCTAATATTCTGCGGTTTGACATTGTCTGCGTCAAAAAGAAAGTTCTCATCAGTTCTTTCCTGCGTCAGTGGTGCTTATCGCAGAGTAAACGCCCCTCAGTAACTTGCCCTTATTGCCCAGTATTTTTGCATCAGTGCTTTTTAATTTCGCAAACACACTTTGGCTTGCCTCAGTCTGATGGTTTCTTAAAACAAAACAAGGCCATGCATCTGTGGAAAACAGACTAAATATCAACATTCAATTATACAAGGGCTCAGTTACTACACATGCTCAAAGCAGATGTAAGAAAACTGAGGCTAGAACCCCAATGGGAGTTTAGGGATCTACGGTGTCCCATTCTGTTTCATTGTATTGTTCTGCAGAAATTTGGTTTAAAATCCAACTCATAATTAGTTATGAAACATGAATTGTTTCAGAATGTGACTAAATGTGGAGTAACACTACACTTTGGGCATTATCAGAGGCTGCATGTAGGAAAGCCAATTTTTACATGTATGTGCTAATAGGTGAATTTCTATGGGTCAGAAATTTTGCACTTCCATATCTGTTATGGGGAAACTGCAATATAGCATGCTGGGGACTATACACTAATAATCAGGAAGCATTATAGGAAGCAGATAATGCTGGCCTGAAACCCTAGCCTTCTGAAAATGCAGTATTAACCAAATCCACACAAAAATGTTGCTGTTCCTGTCACGTTCTAAAATATTCACTGAATGTTTTATTTGTTTGTAAAATAATGACTTGACATTGAATAAAACATTATGCATATTAAAAGTCCCTATCTTGTAATAATCTGCCTTACTGACTGAATTAAATTTATTTAAAATGGGTGTTGTTGTGAGTGTTTTTAAAAAAATGAGACAACAACAAAAGTAGAAGTAATATATAGTGTATTTACAGAATTCACAAGGAACTTAAAATAAAAACACAATAAGAGGCCTAGAAATCCTTTCAGTTCCATATGCCATTAAAATAGTCTTAATTTACTTATTATCTTAATTAATTTATTAACTTAAGGATTCCAGTGTTCCAATAAAAAAAGTTCCAACATAAAAGTGTCAGGCATGCTGATTTAAAGACACACGCACATTAAAAGGAATAAAATGATTAAAATGGCTAAGGCAATATGTAAAATCATTAAAACTCAAATATGT
This sequence comes from Enteromius argenteus, assembly GCA_032357425.1. Taxonomy (NCBI): domain Eukaryota; kingdom Metazoa; phylum Chordata; class Actinopteri; order Cypriniformes; family Cyprinidae; genus Enteromius; species Enteromius argenteus. The sequence goes on along the minus strand of JAUCMR010000016.1, from coordinate 2,542,429 downwards.
AGAGATAAAACCACATCTCTCTATCTATCTATCAGACACACATTTGTGGTGAATCAAATTAAATGAGTAAAAGGGTAGAGTAAACCTTGAAACATGCCCACTCAATTATTTTGATCTATTCCAATGACTCTACTCTTCTTTGAAGAACCCTTGTGGAGATGGACGTGTTTGTGCACAAAAAGTTGACGTTATAAGTGGTTTTAAGTGATTTATGTGCTTGTTTTACATGTTTCGAAGCTGAGGGGCAGAGCCCTTTAAAGACCTTCGAGGTTAGCAGTAAAGCACAGAGGTACATTGAAACCAGGACAAAAATCAGTTCACTGAATAAACTATTTTTGTGAAAAAAAAACCCAACAAAAAAAACAGCTTATTGCCTAATTAACTGACAGCCGGTCCAATAGTCTACAACATACTTGATATTAAATGTCCATTTTTGAATGAGCTATATTTGTTGTTCAAATGCTTTTTTGTAAGAGAAGTCACTGAAAAATTTCTTAAAACATAAAATGTTGTTTAAGTGGCATCAAGGCTATATGTATACCATTAGTTTATCAGGCAAATGTGATCTAGGTTGAAGCTTCCTCCAATGGTAGAGTTGCTGCAGTTGGTATCTCCTTAAGGTCTATCTGGATGTTATAGACAGACATATTATGGAAGTCTACGAGATTTCACATGCTTGCGTCAGCTAATCATCAGCGATGGGAAAACCTCAAGTCATGTCGAAGGAATGATGGACTGAGTTTGGTGGGTGTAACTTTTACCTAGAACTCAGAGTAAGAAAGTTTTACTCAGGTTGTGAAACCAATATAATAACTTCTATTTTAAAGGACTATTCTTGGTTTAGTACAAGTTAACTTTGACCGACAAGATTTGTGGCATAATGTTGATTATCACAAAAGTATGTTTATCCAGTTCCTTACTAATTTCTTCTCTTTAAAAGTAATAACCAACTTTGTTGACATAACCGTAAAATTATTGTATATATGATTTATTACTAAAAAACATGTTTTAACAGATAAGTAAATGCAAGTTTTTGTTCCCTGGCCAAAAAAAAAAAAAAAAAAAAATAGCTTCACATTTCTTCTTTTAAACCCTTCAAAAGTATATGCACAAGCATTATTGTTGTTCCAGTTATTTCATGATGATTTCAGTTCCTTTTTATGTAAAGCATTTTGTTTGAATTACCATTGTGTATGAAATGTGAAATATAAATAAACCTGCCTTCAAATTGTAAGACTATTTTAAAGCAAAAACAAAATTGTCAATTATATAATATTAATGACACAAATAAACAAATAAATATAATAAATATGTGATAAATAAAGTGTAATAAATAGAATATGCCGTCTTAAAAAGTACTATATTTTACATTTTATTTTGATAATATTTTGTTATGAATAAAAGAAGTACTGTTACGTGGAGACCGACAATCGAGTGGGGATCAAAATTCAAAGGATTTTTTGACAAATGTGGTCAGTCAGGCAGGGTCAAACACCAGCAAAAGAAAACAGTGAATTCAAAGAGAATAAGCTTTATTAAATAAATAGGTTTTGAGTCTAGATTTAAAGAAAGGGAGAGAATCTAAATTACGGATGTCAGGTGGGAGGGAATTCCACAGAATGGGAGTATAGCAACTGAATGCTCTACTTCCCATAGTACTGAGACGAGCAGAGGGCATGGCCAGGCGAATGGAAGTGGACGATCTAAGTGAACGAGAGGAAGAGACGATATGAATTAGATCAAGTAGATAAGGAGGGGTGAGATTATGGATTACCTTGAAAGTGAACAAAATGATTTTAAATTTAATTCTGTATTTTGTGGGAAGCCAGTGAAGTTGCTGCAGAACAGGGGTGATGTGATGAAAAGAGGGGGTGTTGGTAATGATGCGAGCTACTAAGTTTTGAAAAAGTTGTAGCTTATGGAGAGATTTTTGGGGAAGACCAAAGAGGAGAGAATTGCAGTAGTCAATACAAGAGGAAACCAAACTGTGAACAAGGATAGAAGTAGAGTGGGTGGAGAGAAAAGGACGAAGGTGATTAATATTGTACAGATGGAAATAGGCAGAATGGGTAATATTGTTAATATGAGATTGAAACAATAATGAGCTATCAAGGATGACACCCAAACTCTTAACTTGAAGGGAGGGAGAAACTGAGGAGCCATCAATTGTGAGCGGAAAACTGTTGACTAAGGATTTAATGCCAATGAGAAGGATTTCTGTTTTGTCCATATTAAATTTAAGGAAATTGTGAGTAAACCAAGACTTTATTTCATATAGGCAATTAGTGTGGGAGGAGGGTGAAAGTGAGATATTAGGTTGAGAGAGAGCTGTGTGTCATCAGCAAAGCAGTGGAAATGGATATTGTATTTACGAAATATGTTACCAAGTGGGAGAAGATAAGTGATGAAAAGAAGGAGTCCCAGGACAGAGCCCTGGGGAACACCAGTAGTAACAGGGGAGGTCTGAGAACAGAATGATTTGAGTTGTATAAACCAACCAATGAGAACAAGACACATGAAACCAGGGAACCAATCAGAACATGACACATTTACAAAGGTAGCACAAGACATGGTGACATGAGGGGCAAGGGACACATGGGAAATGGAGTCCAGACACCAATGGAAAGAGTCCTGGGTGGAGTGCCCTCTAATGGAGTTCATGGACACTCCAGCTGCTGATCATGAGAAGTTCACTTCTTTAATATTTAATGTACTTGATAATATTTTTAACTGTGGTGTGAGAATTGATATAACACTTAAAGGTAACATAACTGAAATGCATTGCATTTTTACTTTATCATACATTTTAAATACAAGTTTTAATAAAAAAAAAAAGCAATTTGGCAACACTCTATTTTAAGGCATCCCTGTTAAGAATGTTACATATATTTACTATTGTAATTACAGTTAATTTTGTATAACAATTACATTCAAGACAAACACTAATCCTAACCATATAGTAAGTACATTTAGTTAATTTATACTTGAATATGCAATTACACTGGAACAAGGACAAATAATACAAAGTTTAATACAAAGTGTATCCAGTAAATATATTTAGTGAGCATATATGTTTGTCAGGACATTTTCAGTACCATATTTTAAAACAATAGAAGTAATTATAGAATTACATACAATGATGTACTGAAGTTATACATAAGTAGGTTGTAACGAAAGGGACTGAGACGCACGGATCCATATGCAGGGGTTTATTCAAAGACATAATTGAAACAGGCAGGGGCAAGAGATGAGCAAACAGGTTTGAAGTAGGCACAACACAAGAATAGTCCAGAGAGGTAGTGAGGGTCAGTCGATCAGCGTATACAGTACCCAACAGGGCGAGACAGAGACAAAAAAAAACACAACAAAGCAAAGATTGGTACATGATAAAAAACACTAGGATAGCAACATATAAACCAAAAACAAGGAAACGCATAGACATAAACTAGACATGAACTAAGGGCGAGGCCAGCAGAGCTGATGACCACCAGGACAAAGCAGACAGAGCAAAGGCCCTCTCAGGCATCACAGATAGCGGTGACGCCCTCCAGGGTGGCGCCGATGGAACAGAAGCCCTCCAGGGTGGCACAGGCGGTATAGAAGCCCTCCAGGGCAGCGCAGGTGGCGTAGAATCCCTCCAGAATGGATCAGGCGGTGTCGACGCCCTGCAGGGCAGCACCGATGGAACAGAAACCCTCCAGGATAGGCGGCGTAGACACCGTCCAGGGCAGTGCAGGTGGCATATAAGCCCTCTAGGGTGGAGCCGGTGAGACAGACGCCCTCCACGGCAGAGCAGGTGGGACTGGAACAGAGAGATTAACAAGGTTCACACCGCCTCTGCGGCCAAGACAGTACAAGCTTCGAGTGCGGGATAGACCGGTTACTTGACTTGACTCAGGATGGCTGACGGTGGGTTGGTTGGGCTTGATGGCATGACTTGACTCACATTGGTTGGCGTGGGCTTGATTTGGCTTGTGAAGATCGGCGTGGGCTTGACTTGATTCCACAAAGACAGCTGTGGAAGAACAGAGCGCTGTGATGTCCACCATTTTGCAATCGCACTCAGCTACGTCCGCTATTTTGCAATCGAGTTCCAGCGCGTCCGCCATTTCAGGTGTGGCGCTAGAATCACGTTTCTCCATGATACCCACAGTAAATGGAGAGCCCACGCACAACAAGGCAAAGTCTATAAACTCCACGAGCGATGACCGGGGTCCCTCACAGATCAGCCACAATCTCAGTGGCTGATTCACACCCTCACAAAAAAAGTCAATCATCATACACTTACTATAGACCAGAGAGAACAGAGAGTTCCAAGTATTCCTGTATATAGTCCTTGAGTGATCGAGAACCTTGCTCGAGCACCAATAACATTTATGCAATGTCCATACCTGGCCAATGTCTGAAAGAAAACCCGCTGGATCCTAGTTGGACCGAGCATTTTGTAAAGAAATGCATAGACAAGAGATAAGCTCAACGCTCGGCAACTAGCTGCTAACTGAACATTCTATTGGCACCCAATTATTGCTATGTCCTTTTCCCGAGATAACAGCTCTGAGTTTTCTCCTGTAATGCCTGAAGAGTTTGGAGAACACCTGATAAGAGAAAAGAGACCATTCT
>JAUCMR010000016.1:2448230-2466572 GCA_032357425.1 Enteromius argenteus | reverse complement strand
CTCCCAAGGTTTTTTTCCCCATTCTCTCATGGATGGGGTTTTGGTTCCTTGCCGCTGTCGCCTCTGGCTTGCTTAGTCATCATCTTGACTACAGAGACCGTCTCTGCATTTGATAAATAAAGTTTAAATCCCATCATTATACAGTACCATCACTCTGTTCTTCTATTTGATAATGTTCAGTGCTTTTTCTACAATCTGTATTGTTAAAAGCGCTATATAAATAAAAGTGACTTGACTTGACTTGACATTGTGAGTTCGGTAAAGAACGACATGACAGAGCAAGACCTTTGTGAGCCCCGGAAGGTGGATTTATTACAATAGTCAGGTGAATAGTGAACAAATCGTGGCTGTGCTGTCGTCGACCTCGTGCTCATGGTGCTGTCAGTGAATCCTTCTCCTCTGTGTTCCCAGTGACGGTGGCCGGTGAGGGGTGGGTGCAAGAGTCGTGCTGTCACCCCAGTGTATGGATCCGTCGAGGGAAACCAATCAGTCACGGCGAGTATGCGGGAAAAAGGTAGAGAGAGCAAGGTAAGTCATTCAGCATCGGAGATGTGTCTCATCCGTCTGTTCCTTTCCTCCGGTTTATATGGGAGAGGCAGCTGTGCCAACTGGCCCGTGGTAAGTGGTTCCGGGTGGATTTGATGTGTTGCCAGGGCGCCGCTGATCATCTCTCGGGATTCCTGCCACAACATGCTGTAGTAATAGCTGCAGTGTGTGGTTTAGTATTGTCCTGCTGAAATACACAAGACCTTCCCTGAAATAGATGTTATCTGGAGGGGAGCATATGTTCCTCTAAAACCTTCATATACTGTACCTTTCAGCATTCCTGGTACCTTCCAGAATATGCGAGTTGCCCATACCGCATGCACTTATACACCTCCATACCATCAGAGATGCTGCTTTTGAACTGAACGCTGAAGGTCTCCCTCCTCTTTAGCTTGGAGAACACAGCGTCCATGATTTCTAACAATAATGTCAAATTTGGACTCGTCTGACCATAGAACACTTTTCCACTTTGAAACATATTATTTTAAATGAGCCTTGGCCCACAGGATGCACTGGCACACTGGACCATGTTCACATAAGGCTTCCTTTTAGCATGAAAGAGTTTAGTTGGCATCTGCAGATGGCACAGCAGATTTTTATTTTTGTTTTAAAGAAAAATTAATAAATAATACGCATGGGTCTTAAACACAGACTGACTATGTACAATAAATACAAATTCAAATACATTCACAGGGTTGTTAAACACTCATAACACTTCACCACTACTGATCCCAAGAGGTGAATTCAGAGGGATGGGTATTCTTATTTTAGAGTTTAATTGTGGCATTATTCAGGTTCTCGCACAAGGTATCACAGCAGTTCAGAAACAAGCAGCGTACTGAACACAATACAAATGGGAAAAACTGGAACGGTTGTAGTGCATATCCTTTTTGCTTCCCTGCATAATACAAGCTTCTATTTGTGACATCTAACAGAGAGGATCTTTGAGTTTACCGGCTCACACTCGAGAGAGAGGTGATTATAACGCTATCGTTCAGAGGCCTCTGAGAAACACATCTGGGGCCCCTACGTGCAAACCTGCATCATTGGTTCGTCATTAATTGAATGACTAATAACAAGATTAGGCAAGACTCTATTAGGAAACACTGCACACATGTTGCTGCTAATTACCGTGTTAATATCATTCTCCAAGCCACAGTGAGGTTGGCCTTGGCTCTCCTGGATGACAAATTGCCTTGCATTACTTTATGTCTCCCCATGGTTTTTGAGTTCCTCTCATTTTTCTTTTCACTTTTCTACAAGGAGAAATGAAAATAAAAGTGTTTCTGAAGTTCTGTTTCCTTGGTCTTACACACAAAGACATGCAGCAGCGAAAGATGAAAGTAATCAACCTGTGCTGTGTAAAATATATATATATATATATATATATATATATATATATATCCACCATGCAGGAGAACAGAAATCTAAATTTTATTTGAATCTTTATTAAACACATGTTAGACCAAGAATACTCCCAAGACTGTTGTTCCAACTCTTCTAACAGAGTACAAACAGTATCATATTAAGCGATGGAAGCTCCCGGCAAGCATTGCAGCATGAATTAATCATATGGCTAGTGTTATTTTAAGCTGATGCTGCTTTTTCATCTGTGTTTGTGTGGACGTTAATAGCTCATCTTTGGGAATACTTTAGGAACCAAGTTATAAACCAATTGTCATTAATGCGACTTATTAGCATGCATATTACTAGCATACTGGCTTTTTATTAGTACTTATAAAGCACATAGTAATGCTATATGGCTATGTCAGCACGACTGTAACTTAACAGTATATTACAGCACTCTGATATACAGCCACATCTCAAGCCCATGAGCATGATATTGCATTTACGGCATGACGGCATGACTTTGTAAATACATAAGAAACAGCAATGGATTGTCTTTAAAAACCCTTATTTGTGCAGATTTACTTTTAGAGCTATAGATTAAAATCTCAGTTTGGCTGTTAACAGCTAAGCCCAAGTTTCTGTTACTAATTAAAAAAGGTCACTTGTATCAAAGAAACATTGAGCTGCTTCATTGAAAGGTTGTTGTATATTGTATTAAAAGCTTGCTGGATTATGTGTAGTAAAGTATTATGAGAGAGAGTCGACACTGGACAAATGTGATTCCCTGTATCTGATACAGCATACATTCTTCAGCTCAATTTCATATTCACAATAAAACATTGGTTTAAATATTTGCTGGGGAAAGTGATATCTTTGTTGTACTTTCCTTTAATATGTGATTCCAATGAAAAAATATTTAATAAACAACAACAGTCATCATCAAAGTTGTAAGACAATTCAGTCAAAAGTGCAGAGGCGGCACTGATGTAGGGCACTGAAGAAATATAAAATATGTGATGAGATTGTAGCAGATCAGAGTGAATCAGACACTTAAGATTTGATCGGAATGTTGAAACATGAGGAGACAAATTTCACAAAGAGGCCTCAAGACAACATGAATTCATAAATTGACAAATGAAACCCTGTTGCCTGCCTGATGCAAACCGATCCAACAGACATCATCACAGGACAGCTTGCAACATTATCAAAAAAGAACACTTATTGAGAATCCCAAATCAGGTAGGAGACTGTCAATATTGGGCAAATAACCAAGATGATGGTCAAAGAGATGCACAGCATGTTCTTCACATGTGAACCCATTAGAGTAATCAGGATCACAAACTCTTGGGGTGGGCCAACCCCCACTCAGGACACAGGACTGAAATTCCTGATGAGACCTTTTAACCTTTGGTCTGTACAGAACTGATCTTACTTTTGCAAACAATGCTCAGAATAATCTTAACAGGACTCAAATAACTGATATGCATGAATGCATATTATATGTAACCCACACATTTAACTATCATGTGCTAATCACTCACTGTGTATGTATTTTGAAAAACAATGGAATGGTTTATAGTTTAATATCCATGCCTAGTATGTGTGAGTTTGAATCTCCTTGCTTAAAACGTTTATTTTATTCAATTCTTAGTCAAATGTATCATATTCATGTTATCGAAATCGTGTCCAGAACTCTTCTCTGCAAGAGCGGGAAAATTCGAACCATGTTACTGATAAGATAACATTTTGGATTTATGATTTGGGAGGAGAAATATCACCACACCCTGAGCTAGAATGATATCTATTGGTTAAAACATATTTTTGAGATGTCTCCAAAACTGAGTTTAAAAGCTCAAGACACGATTCAAATTAAGCTCTTAGGCCAGTTTTTAACTGGCTTTTAGTCAAGCTCTTAGCACAAGCTTTTTGCCATCATGTTTTGTGTTCTTTGAGAGCCGTTCCAGCGTTCTCCAGCCTGCACGCCTGCTGCTGCCTAGCCACCATGAGAAGAAAACCCATCTAGCCTCGTTACTTCTATATCTTTACTCTAGTTTTGTTTATTTCCGTGAGAGTTCATGTAAGTTAAGTTTTGCCTGCCGTGTCTTCAAGTCTTTGACTGCAAAACAGACCTTCACACAGACGGCAACCTGTTTTTCCTTCAGCCACCACCCATCATCGGCCTCCCAAGACTTCCACGACAACTGACTTCCAGCCAATCAGCAACCTCGGGAAACCCCTTTCTGCAGCAAGGACAACAGAGGGAATCCCGTAGCACAAAGTTAATGCAAGTGCAAACCTCCGAATTCAGGCTGAACTGGTGACATTTCTATAAATTAAACTCATTGATGTTCATGTTAAGTTATTTCACAGCTAAATAAATTAAATAATATAATATACTACATTGTAATAATAATAATAATAATAATAATGTATTTTAGTTTCTTTCTTTCTTTGACATATTTACTTACAAGGAAGCACAGCTAAATACATGTAATAATATAATAAAATATACTATTATATTATATTATATTATATATTATATTGTAACACAAAGTTGTGACACAATATTTTCTCTAATTTATTTTAAACTATATTAAAGTAAACTATGACAATGATGATGATGATAATAATAATAATAATAATAATAATAATAATAATAATACTTAACTTTTCCAAAGAACTTTCCAAACAAATCATATCTAAGAGCAAAACTAAAAAAATAAAAATAAAATAAAAATAAAATAAAAAGGAAATCATATGTTGCCATGGCTACACCTTGATATATCAACCTAAATTAAATGCATTGCTATTTATGTTGTTACATTTTATATTAGCAAATGTAGAGTTCAGAATGGCTAAACAATGAGGACAATTAAAAAGACTTAAGGTGAGAAAACTGAAACATCTCATGTTGTCCCAACTTGTTTTTTTTTTTTTTTAACAATGCTCATGTGAAGCCAGAGATAAAGATCTAACATCTTTTTCTGGGTGTATGCGTGTGGAGGGTGGAAGGTTGGGGATGCAGAGAGACTGAACAACAAACACCTCTGGCAAGCGAAGCAGAGAGTTAGTGTGGCGTGCATGCAATCCATCTAGGGAATGGTGGAGCTTTAAAAGACAGCGTTCAGTGGCTGAGAGCATTCCTGGGCTTCAGGCTGCCTCCATCCTGTTTATGATTTCACAAGCATGGAACTCATTACACATCCTCTATGCGCTCTGATCCATGCTCAGTGCTCCAAAACTCTGCTAGAATCCCCGGAAAGAAGGCAATTTGTTTTCCACACAGGGATGGGAGGGTGTTGCTTCCTCTTTCTGTTTACACTCGCTGAACACGCCGAAAAGTACCTGACATCATCGCGATCACAGCTGCAAAGTCTGATCAGTGCCAAATGGCTGGTGATGATTGCCTAAGAGTATTACAAAGTCAGATTAGTAAAATAAGTAAAACACTGATCAATAGGAAAACAGATGAGTATCTCAAAATACATTCTTATTTAGCGTTAAACACTTCCTTCCTTATCCCACATGTAAGCTGTGATATATTTTATTTTTTTTCCAGAAATTGAGCTCTCAAAAAAATTATTTGTATAGAGATATAAAGCATGCTTTTTTGATGTCTGCTCACTGAAACATCTTTAAATGTTTATCACACAAGATAAAACAATGGCAGCGTTTGACTTTAATAGAGTCTCTTTTATGCAACTTCTTTTGCAAAGTTGTTGTCTGTTTAACTGTATGATGTAAGCTAAACTCATCACACAAAAATAGCGATTCTGTCATCATTTACTCAACCTAAAACCTGCTTGCGATGGCAGTGGTCTCAAATTTTGGGGACCAGGAAGTCATTACAGAGGACAGTAGACCTCCTATAATTATAAATATTCTTGCTATAAATTTTTACTCTTAAATGCCAATGGCACTTCTGTTTTATAGTTATTATTAACATTTTTTTTATGAATTTGTATTTTGTATGAATTAATAGAAATTTGTTATCAAAAACAACAGTATTTAAATTAAGGCATAAATGTTAACCATTTATTAATATTATTGTTTTCTTATGTAATCAAATAAAAATGTAACTGCTATTACTCATATTTTTTTATCATTATTATTAGTATTATTACGATATCTATTTGTATTCTTCTTATTATTATTATAACAGCATCTATCTGTACCTATATTTTATCAACTAGTTCATAAATATTGCAAGTTTACTCCTTACCAGTAGATGGAGCACACAAGTTTCTGTATAAAAGAAGAAATTAAAACATTTTAATTCAATCCAGCATTGAGATGGGTTAAGACACTTGGCAATGTTTGAAAAAGAGAAAGAGGCTGTGCTTTTTTTCCCCCATCTTTGCCGCTTCACTCTTGGTTGACCTGTGAAAAGAAACTCATCGCATAACCCATAAAAAACAACAGCAGCAAGGCCTGTATCAGCAGTCCACATAACTGTATTACTTTCATCCAGGAAAAAATGATGTGATATGTTCCTCAGCACAAGCAATGCTGTATGATTCCAACTGCTGACAATGCACATTGATGGAGGCTTTTAGGTCCCTGATCAGTAACTCTAGCATCGCCACAAATCCTGGATTTCAAAAAACACAGCACCTTGCATTTCAGCATAGTGGGATAGGCTGAGAAAGAGATAAAAAATAATAAATCAACACTCTTGCATTTAAATAGTGGGATTGACATTTTCTAAGGACTTTAATCATTTACAAAACACTGATTTTAAACGCCACCTGCTTCAGTCTAAAGAGCTTCAAACACTTCATAAATTGACACACATTCACATCACAGCTGCAATGCTATACAGTTGTGTTGTACAATCCTACAAATAAATAACTTAAGTGCTGACTTTGCTTAAGATGTGGATTTGTGTTTATCAAATAGAAAATTATACTATGCAATTTCCATGTTTCAGTTACTTAACTGAATATTAATTTAATTGCTCTTTAAAAACATGTACTGTAAATACCATGATATACAGTATGTATAAGGTTTTCTTTTTCGGTAACACTGTAGTAAAGGTACGGGGGGCTCAACATATTGTCTGTTTTTAAGTACTTATAAAGCACATATTGTGCATGGCCATATTCTACATCCCTAATCCTACGTAGCTGAGAGTAAATTATGGTCTTTTAGATTATTTTCTGTTGTTCATGCAGCACACAGAATGGTCATATCTGATTTTGTGGCATATTGTAATGCAGGGCAGACAGCTTCATAATAACTGGTATCATATGGATCTTGGTCTGTCTAGTCTAGTTTGATCTGATACAAATTAGAATCTCTTGTCATGCCGAAGGGAATAAAATTAGATCCTCTGAAGGTGGAGTGGGGTTTACATATGGTCTATGACAGCATATTTTGATAGAATATACTACAAGACAATACTCTATCAGCTCTGAGGTCAAGAACATATGTCATGGAAATAATATTTTCTAGTCCAGTTGATGGAAAAGCGTGAAACTAAATGGTTCATCATGGTTATATCTGATATGATGTAAAGGCAATTGACACTATTATTACACCAGTTTTTTTCTAAAGCTCTGCAACAATCTAAAGTGCACTGGAGCTGTACTGTTTTGAGCGCACTAAAGGTACTACAAAATTTCTATATTATGAAAAAATTAGGTAAATTTTTTTGTCATTGTTCTAAAACAATCAAAAACGGCAAGAAAAAAGGAAATAGGGAAGAAAAGAAAGACACTGAAAAGAAAGAAGATGGGATGTACTGTAGGAAAAGAAGGACACTAAAAGAGGGATGTACTGCACAGTAATGATGGAAAGACATGCATTGACCGAAGGATAGAATAAATTGTATTATAAAGTAAAGACATTGATAGGATAGAAGACAAAAAGGATGGTTGGAAGGAAGGATGCAGGAATGAAAGAAAAAACATTGGAAGGAGGGATTTAGGGAAGGACATTGAAATTAGAGACAGAAAAAAATGACATTATACAGAAAAGATATAAGGACATTGATGGATGGAAGAAAGAATGGAAGAAAGGACACTGTAATGAAGGAAACAAGAAAGGACACTGAACCAAAGGTTGGAAAAAAGGCATTGAGATAGGGGCATATAAGGAATGATGCTGATAGAAAGTACACTGAAAGAAAGAAGGGAATGACAATGAAAAGGAAGGAAAGCTGTAAGGAAAATACTTAAAATATATATATATATATATATATTATAAGTGCATGACAATACATTTTAAAGGAAAAGCAGAAGGACTTCATGAAGGACAGACACTGAACATACCAGGGGAGGAGGGAAATATATATATAACACACTCACACAATGCACTTGAGTTGTTTTTGTGAACTTAAAATTGGCCTTTCAACTTCTTGTTTCACTGTCGTAAAAGATCCACTGCAGTTCCGGCCGTTGGCTTTCTAGACAGCTCTTCTTGTCTTGTCATTGTCAGGGGACAAAAAGGCAAAGCGGTGGTGATCATGACTCCCTGTTTTAATTATCCTTCCCTTGAGCACTTCCTTACATGGCATCACTGGGAGAGTAAACAGCTAACTGTCAACATAGAGTAAAATATTAGCACGACTTGCCTCAGGCTATTGTTTCATTCTCACCACGCCAGTAACCATGATAAATGCAACCATTAGGATGTTAATAGAACGTTCTGAACACTTTCCATCTCCATAAGATAATTGACCTGGTCTGCATTGCAAAGGTCAGACTGAATCAATGCATGAATGCATTATTAATCAGAGTCCTCAGTTTGTTTAAAAAGGATCAAATGACCTTTATGCAACATCGAATTGATCATCACAGTATGAGCTGCCCTGTGAGAATAAATAGACCTCAAACTACAGTAAGAACCCTGCGGGATAAATGATCACTGGCCTCTGACCTCCAAACCTTTAACCACTGGATAACCAGAATCCCATCAGTGCCGAAGTTTAGCAGATGTCCACTATAAAGAAAGGTCTAAATTTTGAAAACATGGGTTTTCAAACCTGTTCCTGGAGGGCTACTGTCATGCAGAGTTTAGCTTAAACACACTTGAACTAGCTAATCAAGGTCACTAATAGGGAAATGTGGTGGAGCTGTTTAAAGTAAAAATCTGCAGGAATTTGGCCTTCCAGAAGAAAGACTGGACAGCCCTATCCTAAAAGCTCAAGGTCAGGGATGTCAAATCCTGCTCCTGGAAGATCACATTCCAGCATAGTTCATCTCTAATCCTAAATTAAACACAACTGAAATAGCCAAATCAAGGTCTTCAGAATTACTGGGTGCATTAAGTTACATCTGAATCCTATGAATGTGTCACACGCTGTCTACTGAGATTTTAATCTGATTGATTGTTGTAACTACATGTCAACTACATATCAACTAATTCTTATTAACTTGCAACTATATGTCTACTAGCTCTCAGAGTACATTGTTAGAGTAGGTTTAGGTTTAGTAGAATAAGTAGACATATACTTGTAAAGTTTCTGATAGTCAGTATGTAGTATGTTGTGGAATCACCAATCAGCAGACAGTCTACTAATACTCAAATGACTGCTAGTTGACATGTAGTTGCAAAGTTACTTACTGTTAGTAGAATGTATAAAGTGGACCATTAAAATAAAGTGTTACCTAAAAATAAATAAACATACTTGGTAGTACATTTATTTGTGTTCACAGAAACATCCAGCTGCAACTGATCACTGTGTGAGTATAAGTGAGCAGCTAGTGCATGCATAATTTATGTTTTCGCTGAGGAGCCGAGCTATACCCAGCAGCTCAGCTGAGGTACAGTGGCTGTGGTGACGGGACATGACGTCTCCGTTCCCCTTCTTCAAAGAACAAGGGTTACATACGTAACCGAGACGTACCTTTTCAGTCGGTCATTACGAGTTACATCGGTGACCGACGAATGGGGATCCCTACCAAAGCACCACAGGAGCTGCCCCCTTCCAGAGCCCTGTGTAGGCCTCCTGATCCTTCCTATAAGGCAGACAATAGGAAAGGGCTCTACATAGAGGAGGTCACTAATGCTGTTCCTCGAGCAACCCAACAGTAGGACTGGATACCACTGGGAAATTGTGCCCTTCCACCAGGGGTTAAGCGACAATTACTCACGTGAAGTAACCCCATAACCCCAACCCTATTGCACATGGAACTCTCTGAGACAGCTCAGGCTGCATTCTCTAAAGATGGCAGAACGTAGTCTGCTAGGAAAACACGGCCCTAGTAAGTGTACCGTGGGATACTCATATGGGATCCCAACAGGGTCACTCAAATGGGCACTAGCCTGACAGAAGCTTTCAAGAATTCATTAGCTGAAAGGCCTGGCGCCAAATGTTTCTCTCGCCCAGGACGATGCGACACCTCTAGTTGAGTGAGCACGTAACCTGAGTGGGTAGGGCACACCTTGTGCTTCATAAGCCAAGGTGATGGCATCCACTATCCAGTGGGCCATCCTCTGCTTGGAGACAGCCTTCCCTTTCTGCTGTCCACCGTAACAGACAAAGAGCTGGTCTGAGGTCCTGAAGCCCTGAGTTCTATCCACGTACTGTCGCAATGCACGTACAGGACAGAGCAAGGCTAGGGCTGGGTCTGCCTCCTCCTGGGGCAGCGCTTGCAGGTTCACCACCTGATCCCTAAAGGGAGTGGTAGGAACCTTTGGCACATTGCCGGGTCGGGGTCTCAGTGTTGCACTGGAGTCAGCCGGCCCAAGCTCAAGGCACGATGCATTGACTGAAAATGCCTGCAGGTCCCCCACCCTCTTGATCGAGGCCAATGCAGTCACGAGTTTTCATAGAGAGAAACTTCAACTGACTGCAAGGGCTTGAAGGGGGCAGTTTGTAGGGCTCTAAGCACCAATGGCAAATCCCAGAAGGGGAGGGAGGGAGGGAGGCCTAGGTGGATTTAACCTCCTGGCCCCCCTAAGAATCCTGATGACCAGATTGTGCTTCCCCACTGGCCTTCCCTCTATGGGGTCATGATGGGCGGAAATAGCAGCAACATAAACCTTAAGGGTGGAAGGGGACAGCCTACGCTCCAACCCTTGCTGCAAGAAGGAAAGCACAGCTCTGATTGAGCACTTCCAGGGGTCCTTACTGTGAGAGGAACACCATTAGATGAACAGGTTCCACTTCAACGCATGGGCCCGTCTAGTGGACGGTGCTCGCGCTGAAGCGATAGTGAGAGCTACTTCCTTGGGTAGGTCACCTAGAACCTCCACGTCCCATCCAGGGATCACACGTGGAGTTTCCACAGGTCTGGACGCAGGTGCCAAAAGGTGCCCCATCTCTGAGAAAGCAGATCCTACCTCAGAGGAATTGGCCAGGGAGAGGCTGTCGCGAGAAGCATGAGTTCCGGTAACCAGGTCCTGCTGGGCAAATATGGAGCCACTAACAGGACCTGCTCCTTATCCTCCCTGATCTTGCACAGTGTATGTGCTAGAAGGCTCACTGGGGGAAATGCATACTTGTGTAGGCCTCGGGGCCAGCTGTGTACCAGTGCGTCTGTGCCGAGCATTGCCTCGGTTAGGGAGTAGAACCACTGGCATTGGGTGGTTTCTGAAGATGCAAACAGGTCTACCTGTGCAGCTTCAAACTTTCTCCAAATCAGCTGGACCGCCTAGGGATGGAGTCTCCACTCTCCAGGCAGAGCTGCTCGAAACAGCTCGTCGACTGCCTCGGTTAGGGAGTAGAACCACTGGCAATGGGTGGTATCTGGAGATTCAAACAGGTCTACCTGTGCAGCTCCAAACTGTCTCCACTCTCCAGGCAGTGCTGCTCGAGACAGCTCGTCGGCTGCCCAATTGAACACTCCCGGAATGTGGATGGCTCAAATTGACCTCAGATGCTTCTGACTCCAGAGGAGGAGGTGATGGGCAAGTGGTGACATGCGACACCTGCTCCAGGTGCACTCCTGTCCAAAGTAATGAGGGATCTGACCACGGGCTGAAGGTTCTGCGGTAGGCCAGTGTAATCTGAACCTGGTAAGCACCGTGTTGCCGCACGTACCTCGGGACTCGGCCATGGAGCCAGTGCTGAAGCGGTCTCATATGGAGCAGACAAGGCAGATCTACCGCCGCAGCTGCTGCCATATGCCCCAGGAGCCTCTGAAAATGCTTCAGTGGGACCACTGTCCTGCCTAATAAAGTCTTGAGACAATCAGCACCGACTGAGCATGTTCCTGGGTGAGGTGTGCAGTCTGGTTGACTGAGTCCAACTCCATGCCGAGAAAAGATATTCTCTCCACTGGCACAAGTTTGCTCTTTTCACAGTTGACCCAAAGACACAGGTGGCTGTGGTGTCTGAGCACCAAATCCCTGCGAACACATAACTGGTCGCGAGACTGTGTGTATGAGCCAGTTGTCGAGATGGGGGATTATCCCTCAGGGGAATAAGGGTCACCTCTACGACCTTGGCAAAGACACGAGGTGACAGGGACAACCCGAAGAGCAGGACCTTGTACTGATATGCCTAACCCTCAAAGGCAAACCGCAGAAATGGCCTGTGTCGTGGGAAGATCGAGACATGAAAGTACGCATCCTTCAGGTCGACCGCTGCAAACCGTAGCCAAGTCAGATCGTCTGCAGGAGCCAACGAGATGGACTGGGAAGCGCTAGCCAGGCTCCCAGAGACCGTGACAGAGGAACCAATGGAACCACAGACGAACCCGCGGTGGGGCAGCGTGGTGGAAACAGAAACAAAGCATTCTCCACCCGGTCCTCCTCCAGGGGAGGGAGTGATGCAGTCACCATCTTCCGCTGAACAGTCTCCTCCATCGCTGGGTCGACTGTCTCAGGGCCTCTTGCACTTGCGCTTTCCGCCGGGTTTGGCGGGGGGGCTGGACGGGCTGGGCATCCAATTTGCGACCGGTTCCATGACGTGGCCCAGTGGAAGGCTACTGCGGCTGCGTGGGCGTCAAGCAGGCTGAGGGACTGCAGCCGGGGTGGAAGCAGCAGGTTTTCTCCGGCGCATGATGGGTTTAATCGCCTCAGTCTGCTTCTGAGCTGTTGAGAACTGCTGGGCAAAGCTCTCGACAGCATTGCCGAAAAAGGCCGGCCTGCGACACAGAAACGACATTCAGGAACTTTACCTTCTCCTGCTCTTTCATGTTGGTTAGGCACAGCCATAGATGGCGCTCCTGGACCACTAACGTGGACATCGCATGACCTAGAGACTGTGCGGTCATCTTCGTCGCTCAAAGCGCGAGGTCCATTGCAGCACGAAGTTCATCCAGGTCATGGCCACATGCACTTCCGGGAAGAATGGCACCGGAGGGGGATGCTGAGAACCAGCACGACCCCCACCGAGAAACCACTCATCCAGCCTTAAAGGATCGGGAAGCGGTGGAGGATTCCACACGAGCCCAACCTTCTCAGCAGCCATGTGTGCCCATAGCCGTCATCTCTGGGTTTGGCTCAGGCAACCCATCCAAGTGCACACACACAGCAGTGAGAAGTGAACAACTATGCACACGCACACCCGGAGCAGTGGGCAGCCATAGCTGGGCGCCCGGGGAGCAGTTGGGGGAACGGTGCCTTGCTCAAGGGTCTCACTTCAGTCGTGGTATTGAAGGTGGAGAGAGTGCTGGTTATTCACTAACCCCACCCACAATCCCTGCCGGACCTGGGACTCGAACCCACAACCTTTGGGTTACAAGTCCAACTCCCTATCCATTAGGCCATGACTGCCCCAAACAATTCTCTGCTCTGCAATGCATAAACATTGACCGCTAGACCATCAGTCAGTCCATGATGGTGCTGTACCAGTCACAATATTTGCTTAATGTGGCCTTACTGTTATAAAGATATATTCCTGATTGAAACAGAATCCATTTGTATTAGCTAGCAAATCATGCAAGTTGCACTGCCTACACTCCTACTGGTAGTTATCTACACTAATCTGTGTAAAACGAAACTCTGCTCAGCCCACATTTGTTGTTGCTTATTGCATCTTAAATTACCAACTCTTACGGAAAATAAACGAGTAAAGGTCACTCTGTTTCTGCAAAAAACTGAGTGTGACTGCTACAGCATTAAAATGCAGTTGCTGCAGTGGCTGTTTGGGGAACTGGTGGGTGTGAATAGCAGCCTTGACTCAGGAAACAGATTAAAGCTCAGCAGTGACCTGGCTTTTGTCCTTGACCTTTTCCTGCTGGAGAATCATTCCTGACTTCACTTTACACCTCTAGTGAAAGCAAATCTGGATTTAGACATGGAATCTATCAGCCGGGTCAAATCCATAAGTTGCTTTCTCATGGACAATTATTAAAGTGCAAATATTTTTGTTTATATGTTGAATTTGAAATTTGGTTAAGGAGGTCTGCATCACATCCCACTGCTTTGACAAACCACTGCAGCAATGTCCCATTAGGATATGATCCTTTACAAACCGAAGTGTCATATTTGGTAAACGTACGAGTTTCGGCAAAAACGCTATACCAGATGCAACAGGTCTGAATGCATTATGCTCTGCACATACATTTAAGGGGAAAGTCAGAAGTAGTTTTTCCTGTAAGGTGTGTGTAAGCTATATCTGAAAATCCCCTTTCAATCTTTCATTTCAAACCAAATCAGCCGCGGAAGCACAAACAAGAGAATAACACAATAATGCAATGCATGGTGTTGTCTCAAACTAAAGGAGGAAATGGCTTAGAATCCCGGCTGCCATCTGAAGATCAGCCCGCATCCCACATCACACAGGCACAAAGCAACAAATGCTCCCCACTAGCTTTCTATCTGAATGAAAATCAGCCCTCTCCTTTTATTGCAAAGGCGCCCTCAGGGACATGCGAATGTTAGTGTTTTCATTTGAGTGCTTTCCTCCGTACTATTTTTTTTTCATGCCTGTTGCAACCATCTCTCATACACGATGAGATTCTGATTCTGAATCACAGCAAGTGTGATGAATGTAAATTCCAGGATGTGGGATCATAGCAAGAAATTTCACAGTATTTCTACAGGACACTAATTAAACAAGTATATCTTTGATATTGGCATTGCCTAAACATATTGGCAGTTTATTAGTACGTATAAAGCACATATTCTGTGTGATCATACTCTACACCCTAAACCTACCAATACATAAATGTAACAACTACTTTACTAACTATTAATGAACAGCGCATTAGGAGTATATAGAGGCAAACATTGTAGTGAATGGTTTGTTAATAGTGAGAACTGGACCTTAAAATAATTATTACCTTAAAATTCATACGACCTCACTCTAAACTAGGTTTAGGAGAATGCATGGAGAAGAAGAAATGTTTTTTTTTTGTAATGTGAAGCAAAAATACTTTTTTAAGTAAGGAATAATAATAATGATAATAAATATTTAAGTATGTATGTATATTCATTAAAAACTAAATAATCCCACTTTCCTTATATATATTTAATAACTATGTGTGATCCACTGTATTAATGAAGTATCTGAATACATTAATTAATCTCTGCTGCATCCAATACAATCAGAATATGATATGAACATACAGTGTGCCATGTACATCTTCTATGATCTGTGACTCCCTTTACATTCTACTGAGGGGCCAAATAAATTGTAATGTGAGAGACAATTTGCTTTGCAAAGCTTGTTGCATTTATTAATACATGACAAAAGCAATGCAGAGAAATTAGCCCCGCAAAGTCTTCTAACCTCTGTTAAACTACATGTAAATAAGTATTGAGCTATTTGTTTTTTCAATACATAGACTAACTGCATTTTCATTATAACACTATGGATAAGTAAATGACAACCTCAAGAAAACAAAATCAATAGATATATGCATTTTACATCGGTTGTCTATAGACTGTCTTTGCAGTCAATTTTAGTTCCATTAGGATGTTGGTTTGGCATTAGAGAGGCCAGTCTCCACACTACACGAGAAAATATTCCAGAACCATACACATTACTGATGGATAAATCTCTTTGATGTATGGCTGGAACTCTCCCCTGACCTGCTTTAGTTTTCACGTTTTGAAAGATTCTGAATTTATCCCTTCAGCGCACAATTGCTGGCCAGCAGAAGCCGACTAATGAAAAATGTGCTTAAGGTTCAGCGGCGACAGAGTCGGCTGCACCAGGTGGGGCAGATATAAACCAGCTTGTGTGCATGTCCGGCACCTATTTATGGAAAATAAATGAGTTTGACACTGTCCTCCAGCCAAATCATACGTTCTTTCAGTCCTCTTAAGGAGCCACATGGAGAACCGCTCGAAGTGGAACAAACCGGAAATGCGCAGCCATCTGTGCAGAAACCCAAAGGCTCTCGAGTGATAAATGAATCAGTGGTATAAGCCAGGTCCAGACTATATTCTCAGTATCTGCGTGCTTCGGATACATAGAAGCACGAAATTACCCGCCGTCTGCGTACACACTTCTCGAGAGTCTCCCGAGGCAAATCACAGATGATATTTCACTGTAAGTGTATTCCACAGCCTGAGCCCTCGCGGCATCGCGATGCAGGAGATCTCCATGGCCTGCGGCGAGAACTCCAGTCCATACTTCATGCAGAGAAGCATCTGACGTACTCTGCATCCCGGCAACTGCTGAAATGAATGAATGCATGTGGGGAATTACAGAGGAGGTGTTGCACTCTGCAGTGCTCGACCGGCAGAATCAATTTTCAGATTGCCTTGTCCACTTCATTGAGGCCCCTGGCTTCCTCACATTTTAGTCGAGTCACACCCTGATTGAGTAATCCTTTATTTTTTTCTCTCTTTCCTGGCCTCCTGCTCGAAAACAGGTGAAGCTTATTTCACAAGTGACCTTTACTCATTTTCAAGCTAACACACACGGTAGAAGGTCTGAGTGTGTGAGAGGTTTAAATTCACAGTAGCTACTGTTCATGATGTGGAGGGTGTTTGTGTTTTACTTCAGGGTCTCCAAACCTGCTCCTAGAGCAAAGATTTCAGCTGTAACTGCAATCAGACACACCTGAACAAGCTAATCAAGGTGTTTGGATACTATAGTGTGCAGGCTGGTACTTTTCAGGGGTTGGAGACCCCTGCTGATGTAAGATAAAAAATAGAGACAAAACCTCACTTAAAGGGATAGTTAAACAAAAAAAAAAGTAATTCCAAACCTGCATGCCTTTTTTCCCCTTTACAACACAAAATATGCTAGTAACCAAACAGCTTTGGTGACAGTTGATGTTCACTGGATGGATTAAAAATAATGCAAACATTTCCTTTAATCTACAGATTGTACAGAACACAAAAGGTGATAATTTAAAATGATTTCACCTGTTTTTGTCTTTAAATTCAAAGTCGTTGGGATGGACCAGGAATGGTTGTAAGTATGCATTCCTGGGTCAGCATATTTTGTTGACCTAGGAAGAACATTTAAATCAAAAAAAATTGTCTTGACCATATCTCTACACCTAAACCTAACCTTACCCATGAGTAATCCCAAAAATCAGAGTAAATTATAGATGAATGATACTGATGTTAAAGCACCATACACTGATGGTCAGCCTAAACTTCACAAAAACTATAAACTGGTTCTTCAAATCTGATTGGCTAATCACAATGTTGTTCCAGGGTCAACAAAGATGTTCATCCATGTCGTACTCAACAATATCAGCTTCTGCCAGTTGTCACACAGGTCAGTGTAATCACTTACAAATTCTCAAATAAGGAACAAGGGTAACGCTTTAAATTACAACCCGCAAAGAACTATAAGTACATTGAAATTAATGTGTATGTTTCTGTAATTATAGTGTACCTATAAAGAACATACATGTAGGTATGAGGGAACAATATGTTATATTTGGGTAATAAGGGGATACCAGATATTCAACCTGCAAAGAATTACATAAGTATACTGAATTTACGGTGTACGTTTCTGTAATTATAGTGTACCTATTAAAGAACGTACATGTGGGTTTACGGGAACAACATGTTATGTTTTGAAAATATAGCCCTTTGAAACAGCATTTTTAATCCGCCGGCGACCAAAAATCCACTGGAAAAAAATCCTGGAATGTTTTCCTCAAAAAACAAACAAACAAACAAAAAAACGTTTCTTTGCCAATGAATAAAGTCATGAACATCACAGATGATAAAGGGGTGAGTAAGTTATCAGGAAATATTTAATTTGTGTTTGTCATAAAATGTGAACAAATAAAGCAGCACTATAAGTTAAAATATTGATTATTACATATAGACTCTTTTCATCCATTGAGCGCATTTTTTAAGTATTCCTAATTCTGTAAAAATGCTAAATGTGCAACAGTGCTGAAGAGTTTTTAAACACAATTTTTTACACAACAACGACTGTTTTGTGGTACTCATGGAATAATAAGAGTTACAATTTGTGTGTATGTTTGTTTTTTTGTTTTTTTAACTATGGTATAAACATGATTATTTTACTATAGTACAGGGTACAGCCAGGGGATTAAGATGAGTTGGAGCCCATCAAAGTGGAGTTGACTGTCATCTACTGACTGTTGCATATTCTCTATTTTATTTTTT
>JAUCMR010000016.1:2419602-2440281 GCA_032357425.1 Enteromius argenteus | reverse complement strand
AGGTGTGAAAAACTTGTTGCATCTTTCCCAAAAAGACTCATGGCTGTATGAGATCAAAAGGGTGCTTCTACTAAATATTGAGCAAAGGGTTTGAATACTTAGGACCATGTGATATTTCAGTTTTTCTTTTTTAATAAATCTGCAAAAATGTCTACAATTCTGTGTTTTACAAACCTACAAACCTAGCGTCTATGAAAACACATAGATATGAAGCTGGATATGTGTGATGATAACTGTAGGTGTCTTTATTGAACTACATTCTATACTGAGAATACTGCCATTAAAATAATCAAATCTCAGGTCATTGATTCAGAATCAGGATGATTTATGATTCACTGAGTAGACCAAATGTCAGCAAATTCACTGAAATGCACTATGCATATGTCTCACACACAAAAAATAAAAAAATAAATAAAAAAGTGAACCAGTAAGTGTTAGCATTTAAAGAGCCCCATATTACAACTGGATCTATCGGGAAGACAAAGTCCTTCTCCAAAGTCAGGTCAGAGAAAGGATATCTCACAATGAGAGAAATTGGACATGATTAACCCAGTGTAACCCCATTTTCTTCTCTGCTGACTTTGTGTCACAGCACATTGAAAGATCATGACCCGCTCAAGCAGACAGAACATGCCTGTGTTTAGCACTGATCCCAGTACTGAAAACTAACTCAACAGTTCCTCACATAACCAGAGATCAGAGCTGCTACTGTAACAACTTTTTCAATAATGCCACATTTTTCTTGGTCTTTAAGGAATTAATGTCAATTAATCAGTTGTGAATACATATAAAGTAACCCTTAAGAACGAGAAGACTCATTAAATCTACAGCAGCACATTGTTTTCTAGTGCAATTCTAGTGCCTATTGCTGTAGTTTGAAGAGCCACAAAGTATCCTTCAATAATCAGACAATTCCTTAAAGTCGACTATTCTGTAGTTTCAACTTCTAATGGAGTAGAGACTCAGAGACTGCCTTTCACTTCAATGCACAAAACCTAAAGTAACCTTCAAAAAACGGACAGTCAATTCAAACTCAAATCAAGCAATTCCTTAAGTAGTTTATTTTCTAAAATAAATTGTAAGAAGTTGCCTACCATTTAAATGACATTTAATTTAAAAGAAAGTAACCTTCAGAAATCAAACAAATTGTTTTCTGAATAACACAAAAAGTCACAAATACCCTTCAAATGACAAGGGGCTTATAAAATATATCGTATGAATAGTGCATTCTAATGTAGCTGAAAAAGAAGAAAATGCTGTTCAACATGGCAAGTTGTAATTTGTAATTGTACTTGAAAATTATTTAAAATATAGTATGATTTGTGTTGCACAAATATGGATGACACAAACCTAAATGCAATCAATCTTATTAATTCCCTGAAACTAACCATCAACATCATATCAGTATGAAAGCATGAAAAGTAATATGAAAAGTAATCTTAAAGAAAAGGACAACTCAAAAAACAAAAAAACAAACATGAAACAACCTCAATAAACACTTTTTTTTAGTTTTTTTTTGTTTTGTTCAGTTTCAAAATATGAAATAATTATTTGAAATATGTTAATAAATGTGTGCGTGTATATATATATACACTTATAAAAATAGGTAAATAAATAAATTAATATGTGTGTATTTATAATTTATTTGTTGTGTTCATATTCTATTGCAAAACAATCGGGATATGGGTAAATTTAGGGACAGGTTTGGTGGTAGGGTTAGGTTTAAAGGTTGGTTAAGGTATAAGGAATGGGTCAACAGTTTAATTATAAATACAATTACCGAAATTCATTCCAGATGTAATTACATGTATTTATTTATAATGTAAGTACAAAGTGTAAAACATGTATATTCATAATAAGTGCATTGTATAAAGTGTTTTAAATGTAAGTACATAGGCCACATGACATAAAATGGGACCGTTTTTCATGTAATTGTGAGTGGCTGCGTCTGTCTGAGGCAGATTCACTTTGACGAGGTAGGTTTGAAATGCAGACGGTGCCACTATCAATTACACACGAGTCACGTATGTGGAAGTCTCTGTTCTGAGGGAATGTAACAGGCTCTAAAGAGCTCATCACCGGCAACAAAAAACAAACACACCCAAGGACGCATCATTAACATTTCACAACAGTTGTTTTTCCTCGCTCCTTTATTCTCTCATTATTTCTCCTTCGTTATTCCAAGGTAAACACTGAATAATGATGACAGTGCTGCAGACAATAATCTCTGACAAAAGAGAATTTATGATAGCTTATCTCTGGGAGCCTGAAAAGTTGAGATGACTGTTTGATGAAAAATCCTATTCTAATATAACCTATCAAACAATAACAACGCATAACTGTCTTAAAAAAAAAAAAAAGGAGATAATTCAAATACAAGCCAACATTATAAGGAAATCATCTGATTATAGGAGAGGAAAATATGTTGAACTTTTAATCTTAATTAACGTCCATCAAACAGAATCTCAAAAATCTTTGTTACTAATTCATATCCGTTTCGGAATTCTCCTTTTTGATGAAAGGAAGAGAATCTGGATGATTAAAAACGTCCTGCCATACCGGATGAATAATTGAACTGGCATGGCCCCTTTGACACAGAGTAACAGATGACTATTATCACCATTTCAGTTACGTAAGCATTTCGCCGGCCCCGCTGTGACACTGTGATATCCTCGCAACTGCATAATGGGAGTTGAAAGAAACTCCGTTATGCGGGGGCCGATAATATAATAATATGATTATTCAGGGCCAAATATGCACACAAAGTGATTGTGGCGCGGTGCTGTGTAAAGGTCTATCTCTGCTTCATGAGTGCGACTTTATTCAAGTGTGTGCCGCAGTCAATACTTGTATGTCAGAGCAGTAATTGACCTGAATTGAGGCGAGCGGAGCCTTAAGGCCCCATCAAGATTAATTACATTCTCACACATGCAAATCAATGCACTGAGTTGGAGGGCTGTTCTGTACGTCTCCAGTCACCCTTGTTTTAGAGAGTAATAATTTATTTTGGGTCTGGAGAAAACCACTGCATATTGTAATTACGTTGTTCTCAACCCATTTTAGGATCTCTTGGGGGGAAAAAACTAGGAACTAATTAATTACTGCTGCTTGCTAAGGCAATCATCACTATTATTATTGCCCATACAAAAGTCTGGCGTGTCGCACATGCTATTGCTAAGCAGCTGGACTGTGAAACAGGTGGAGAACTGGGATACAATATGATTATATTTAATTAAATATCAAGAGAGGATATCATAGAGGCTTAGGCTTGCTAAACTTGGGCCAGCCAGAAACACCCTAGCAACCGTTCACAATATCCTTGCAACCAAATTTGGGTTGGTTGGTTTTCGCCGGTCTTTCAGGCTGATCATAGCTGAATTTATAGGTGTTTTGATGACTTCTGTAGCTGGTCAGGTTGGCTTAACTGGTCAGGCTGGGAGACCAGCTTAAACCAAATCAGACCAGCCAACCAGGTTATGACCATGCTGAAGACCAGCTAAAACCAGCCACCATCTTAGGCTCGCTACCTCTATCTCTATATCTGGGATTCCTAGTGGTCGATATATCTTGTCAATAAAGAGAAAACACTTCCCCGACAAAGATGTGAAAAAGGTGTATTACGGTAAGGAAAGCTCTAGCGCATATCCTCAATGAGTTACTATACTTCCCAGGTCTACCGGGCTCAAAAAAAAAGACCATGCCCATAAACGGAAGGAACAGAGACAATATGGATCATATATGTTCATCATGTAATGTTTTGACCATTTTGAATCTGATTGGGGTGAAGTAGGCTAGTCAGTGAGGGAGATCCCTTTACAGACACAAAATGCTCTAGTTAAATCGGGAATAGATCGTGTGTGTGTTTGTTTGTTCTGTTTATTGAAAGCTACTTCAGTTACTCGCATAATTATTTACAGGTGAAAGAATATGATATCTGAATGTGTTTTGCTTGAAAATGCACTATTTTGATAAAAAATATATTTTTCTCTTTTCCAAAATGTATTTTTGATGAAACCTATCTGCATTCAAGTGGTGATAAAACATGAACACATTAACATAATTGGCCATGCTTTTTTTTTTTTTTTTTTCTATCTAGCTGTTTTGTTGACATGAAATAACAAGCGTGTTTGAAAGTGTGAGAATGATTGTGACGTGCAGCCAAGGTTTGGGATTAAGGTTGTGTCTGGATTAGAAATCCACAGGCTTGGATCTGACAAGACAATGAGGCTGAACCTTTATTGGCAAACTGACCTTCCTTTTCATCTGTCCCATTTCTCATTCTTTATTAGCTTCGTTCCTCTCTCGAGTAACCTTTAGCCTTCAGACGCTCTCTCGCCCTCTCTCATTTTCTTTCTCTTCTTTTCTTGTGTAACAGTAATGATTTCCTTCTCACAACACTGTCACAAAGTGCCATTTCCCTTCACAGTAAAGCCACCTATCAGAGGGACTGGATTATACTGACAGACAGCAGCGTACCTCATTTGGTCCCTCAGGGCTGCTTCTCACCACAACTGTTGGTTTTCAGACTTAACACGTCTCATCTCATTATCGGCATCATTGGTTGTTTGCCGATCGCAGGTAATTAAAGGAACATTTGGAATAAAGGGCTGACACCTCCTTGTCAAAACAATCAAAAGCAGACCAATAGAAAGTGACAGTGTTTTTCTTTTAAAAAATATATTTCTTAACAACTGCTGATGGACAGTGAAAGACCTGCAGCTATTTCTCAGACCATAGAAGAGACAAGAGAATGACTAGTTTACTAAAAATGACTCAGCTGATCCACTTAACAGATGTTGTCTGACTGATTTGTTCTCTCTCTTTTTTTTCTCAGTGGTACATATCATCACAAAAGCTTTGTTAGGCACTTACGGTCCCAACATAATTCACCAAACTACAGCTCTCAAAAGATGGTTAGAAGAATAGTTTACCGTTAGTATAAAGTGGACCTAAATAGTTCATGCTTTTAAAGCTATTTTTGAAAATGTCTCAAAAATGACCAGATAATTATATGTTTTTTCTATTTAAAAAGGCGGAAAATAAAAAGTTTGATTTTCTAGGTTAATATGGCTAGGGACTATACTCTCATTGTGGTGTAATAATCAAGGAACTTTGCTGCCGTACCATGGCTGCAGCAGGCAAAATGATATTACGCAGCACCTGAAAATAGTCCCCAGCTACCAGCGTGACCGGCACTAAGGTTGTGTAGAATCTGCTCCAAAGTAAATATCTTCTGAATCGTCTCTCACAAATGTCTCCATGGTTGCAATGCTTACTTCTGTATCTACATTAAAAGATTGCGCTGTTATCACACACATTATAAATTCGGCATCTCTTTATGTTAATGAATGACACAGATGCATGTTATTATTATTATTTTTTTTAACTTTATTACTGTGCTGAAGTGTGAGAGACACTTCCGGTGATATTGATGTTTGCCGTCTTAATAAATGAGGACATGAATACATGAACATCTCCAGAACTGCTCTGAGAGTCACCTCATGAGCATTTTACTTATATCATTTACACCCAAAAATATAAAGGCATTTATTGCAACCCATCAAAATAAAAGTTTGGTTTAACTTGAAGACATATTGGCAGAAATATTGTTTAGTATTATGTCCATAATAGGTTTTAATTTAATTTATTTAATTGTATTAAAATTATTTAAATTAACAAGTTTTTTTTTTTTTTGTAATATTAAATAATCTTTATTTTGCAAAAGTTATAATAATAACAATAATAATGTTCCTTAATTAAACAATAAATTAAATGAATGTTTTATGCCTTTCAAATAATTAGACATGCTAAAACATTTGGTATTGGGTTAGGGTTAGGGTTAGCCTAATTGTTTAGGTTTCATGATTGGAATTCATTAGAGATGCTTTTTTATTAATATTATTTTATTCAACCATAACAAACATTTATCAATACACAATTATAAATTTTTGAATTTGTCATATAATAACATGGGTTTACACTTTGGTTGCTGCTATGGATGGAGATGCCGAATGGCTTCAAGTTGAGTCTGTTCTTCAAAATCTTATAGATTTTTAAGATTTTATTTATATCACCCAAATAAAATGAATTATGCTTGTGATTTTATGTTGCAGTGCATTCCATGGTTCTATTGTCAGTCACAGCATGACTGAAAACATCTTTTGTGTCCCTTGGCAAACAAATAACATTTACCTAATTAGAGATACTTGAATAAAAGTACTGCTTACACAATCACAAAAATGTTATAGATTTTAAGTTTTTACAATATAGTCCTAACAACAAATCATTAAAAAATAAAAAAAACACAGAACAAAGTGTTATGTCTTTTCAAGTAAATTAATAAACTATGTTTAATAAATGGAACTAAAAACAAAGGCACTGATATGACAACTGAGTGCAATATAAGCAAAGTGTCTATATAAAAATGCAAGTAGATGTATTGGCAAAAGCACAAATATTCATTAGATCACACTGGTATTACGGTACTTTAGTGTAAGTTACACCACTGTATGGGAAACACTTTCCTGGTTAACAGCTTAAAGTCAAAATCACCAATAAACCATGATCTCAAATTCAATGGAGTTAAATGTCCTACTTTTGAAATACTTCTATAGTGCTTTATAGAAGCCCAAAAGACACAAAATATGCAAAATATCATTAAGTGCAGAGAGAGAGAGGCCATGCATTGGAATGAGCAAAGGGTATTTTCATTTTTGGGTGAAGTAAATCTGGGATTTTTACTTCAAATATGGTGCATGTGCACGTGTATGTGTGTGTGTGTGCACGCTGTGCACTGGATGGCAGCCAAAGCTTCTAAAGTTTAAAGAAAACGGAACTGTGTGTGTGTGTGTATCATCCCTGGACAGGCCCACAGGCTGATGACAGGGTATCTCGGTGGACTAGAGGACAATCTGGTGTGTGTCACAACATCCAGACGCTTTCTTGCCCAACGGAGACTAATTACTCAGCATGACAACATGTCTCCTGCCTTTCTCTCATCTTCCCTTTCTCCCAGAACGCACCAAACACCTCCACTGGACAAAGACTCACAGAAGGAGGAAAAAGAGTTTAATGACAGCCTGTTTCATTTGTCTCTTCTCTTCAATTTCACTGTCAATTCAACACTGCTAAATTCCTGAGCTTGCGTGACAGGATTGGGCAAAACGTAGTGGTTATAATCTGACATTTCCGGAGTGTGAGTTCTAAAGGAAATGACAGCAAGAGAAACTTGCGATGCACATTTTTCACATTTTTATTGCATTTTCATACAAATCATAAGACAAATTTCTTAAACTTGAAATCCTGTTTGCCTCTATTCAAATTTGATATAACTTACTCTGTCAAACGGTTAATTGCATCTAAGATCATTTTTTTTTTTTTTTTTTTACATGTGTGTTCTGTGTATATTTATTATGTATATGTAAATACACAAACAAACAGTATATATATTTCGAAAATATTGGCATGTGTATAAATATATAATTATTATAATTCAATATTATAATTTTTATTATACAAACATAACACTTTTATTCTTAAATACATACATGTATGTGTGTGTATTTATATGTACATAAACATAGACAGTAAATAAACAAACGTTTATTTTGGATGTGATTAATCACAATTAATTGTTTGTCAGCACTAATATAAACTCACTGTCACAAAAATGTTAAATTCATTTACACACTCCCGATACTCATTCGTTAGAGACAAAGCATCATTTAGCAAGCGAATAATCTCTCCACTCAACATCTTCAACATGAATGGAATGTAGATGAAGTCTCTATGCCACCGTCACTGGAACGTCAGGGAGCAAAATGTTTCTATTAACCTTTTCAGCGGCATTTAAAAGCCTTGAAAGGACATCGGACGATGCGCTATCGTCAATGACAGACCATATACAAGTCCCGACTGGCAGACGTATCGTTCTCGAGAGCTAATCCAAACAGTCGTGCCCTTGCCAGCTACAAATAAATTACCGAGAATTTGTCTCTAATCGAGCGAAATCCCAAGATTGGCAAGAATTATGATGATTATGAGGAAAACTAAGCAGCACTATTAGGAGTGACATTTGAGTTGGGCGTTAATTTTCTAATAACATGCCTGAATAGCCGTTATGATAGACGCCTCAGGATAAACACCAGATGTCCAGACAGATGAGAAACCTTGGGAAGGGATCACAGAATATCCACGGATAGAAGTGCTCTCCCACACACACATGCACACAAACACTTTGGATTTAATTGATGCTACAGGAGAGGAGAGCAGATCTTTAAGGGGGGTTTGAGTAGCAACAGAAGGCCTTTAATCACAGCACTGGAATAGAGACTCGAGAGCCTCAAAAGCTGTCGATAAGAGAGAAAATCATGGAAAACAAACTCTCAGCACTCACTCATGTGAGAAATCAAATTATATCGGACTCCCATGACGTGTATTGGAACGCAAAGGAAGTGCAAAAAGCACGATATTATCGATTATTACGGGCCACGGATGATGCGCGGCGAGAGCTGATATTTACCGGCAACACAGTGAGAGGAAAGCATAAGCATAAGTAGCAAAAAATGCATTTGTGGATATTCAGGAGACATGTTTGCATAAAGATTCTCCATATGGTGTTGTAAAAATCAAGTATGCGCAATGCAGGAGGGTTCGCAGCGCACACCTCTTACCCCCTGAACTTACAATGCCCACTCAGAATTCCCATCATGCCTTGCAGCAGTAAACATGTAACGCTGTGTCGAGTGATGGAGTCGGAAAGGTCATGTGGCAGCGCTCGCAATAAACCAGCCGGTACCTGCGCAGCCCTCAATAGCTGCAGCTCATAAATATGAACGAGACTGACATTTCTAAATTAAACATCATGAGGAAATCTGTCAACACTGCATTCACACGCAATGAGGGGCCGTCTGAACACTTCTGTCTGAGTAATTAAGTTGTTATAACAACTTTCATTGCCAGATTTGGATTTCGCGCACAAATGTAGTGCTCTGAAAAGCGTGCGTGGTATGAAAAGAGATGGAGCGCATCCCAAATATCTTCTCTAAAAAGTGCAGGGGGCCTGAAACTTTTTTAATTTTTTTTTTTTTTGGTAACGCTTTTGAAGTTACTCTGTTTTGATCATTAACTGTGAGAGACTGTTGAGCACACAAGTTTCAGAAAATGCAAATGAACATTTTAGACTTTGATAAATATCATGTAAAAATGATAAAGTAAATATAAGATAAATAAATAATGCTTTCATCCTGGGCAAAACATTCATCAAAACACAAAGAGACAGATGAATAAAAAAAAAGTGATTGATGACATACTTCAAAAGAAGTAAGAAGATAAAACAACACAGAAACTTGTACAGAAGGGACTTATGGTTCCGATGAACTCAGATTTTACAATGTGCTGGATCGACTAACTTCAAAGAAAAAAAGATAATTCACTAAAAAATCAATCATTAAACAATCATTAAATAAATAAACTAAATTTAAACTAAACTAATAAAAACTAAATTAATTAATTAATAAATATTACTTAATTACATACTAAAATAAAATACAAAGTTAATTTGCAAAAACTACAACTTATTGTATTTTATTTTCTTTTTCCAGAAATCACTTTTTTATTGCACATTTTTTTTGTAAATTAACTGTTCATATTTTCCATGAATAATATCCAAAAGATTTAAATGACTGTTTAAATTAGATATAAACAGTCATTTAAACCCTTTGGATATTATTCATGGAGCAGGAAGACAAGAAAATATCTGTGTACACTGTACATGAAGTTACACTTTCATAAATCATAATGTACAATTTAGTGGCACAGTGTATGTGGAAATTGATTTACGAATGATTTGCTCTTAAATTATTTTAACTCATTTTGTTCAGAAATAAGGCCTATTGTTGTAAAACCAGCAGCAGAATTATAAGCAAAACCTTTGCCTGGCCAACATTGATTTATTCTTCTCACACATAATATCTTCAAAACAACAGAGCACACTCTCAACAAACGTGTTTTATCATGGTAATAGCTGCCATTTTCAGGAGACTCCCTCAGTGCTGATATGCTTGTAGCGATTCTGAACGACTTTCAGTTAATAGGCACAATTAATGAATCAATATTTGATTAATGAAGGTCTGGAGAGCTGTAGATCATCCGCGCAGACTTGAAACAGTCCAAAAAGACAGTAAAAATCAAATACCAATCTCTGGGCTCTGGTGTGACTGTTAATTGTAAATAATTGTCCCAGCAGGCTTCTCTAATGTGTGTGTGTGTGTGTGTGTTTCTGGTGTGGGTGGTTGGTTGGTGTCAGTCTCAATAAGACACTTACATTCTCAAAGCTCATTTCTCTCTGGGGGTGGTTTTAATATTCCTCATTCAATGTTTGCCCTCTGTGCTGAGCAGAACATGATTAATACTCTCATATTCTGTTGAGAGTTCAGAGAGGCATAACAAATAAAAGTCTGTTTTCATACTTTTTGACTTATGGCGAGGAACAAAGCAGAGAAACATTTGTTTGGCAAGATGTGACAAGCAACAACATGGATTTAAAAGTTTCCCAGTTTCCAGAGATCATAATCAGCTAAAGAAAATTTGAATAACATTTATGGTTTTATATCGTTTTTATGGTTTTAGTTTTAGTATTCTCTGACATGTGACTCATATTGACAGTTATAATAATAATAATAACCGTTATTATTTTTATTATTATTTATTCATTTATTTATTTATGCAGTTTCCTTAGCAAGTATAATACTTGCTAAGCGGCCCATTAAGTCATTGACTGACTGAGCAGCAAGGTTTGCGCACAGCATAAATCATGTAAAGCTGTTTTCAGCATAAAAAACAAATCCAGCATCTGTGATAGAATGAGAGAAGGCTTTGGCTCAAATCTGAGCTGTCAGAATGTCAATGACTACATTTAAGGGATGTTGTTTACTTATTAAGTGTCATTGATTTTCTAGTCACAATCACATACTGCAGGTTATTTGGATTACATTCACTTCATTTATTCTGTCTCTCTCCATCTCCATTCAGGGATTTGTTGTGACCTTGCTCTCTGTATGCATGTCACTTTTCAGAATGAACACACCGAACAGACATTGATCATCAATCTGCAGAAACAACATCCACACAATCAGAATTGTCATTCAAATACAGAAGTGAGTTAACTTGCAGTATGAGTTTTCAAAGCTTAATTGTAAGCATTTTCTGCAAAGTACACAGATCATTCATGTTATGCAAAACCTTTGGAACACTACTACTAATTACAATTAGAATTAGGATTACAATTGAAGTGAATATTCCAACCAATTAACAAATAAATACATTTATTTATTTATTTATAACAACAGCCCCCACATTGTTTGTATTTATTTATTTATTGTTTGTTTGTTTGCTTGTATTTGTAACAAATCCCACAACGTTGTCATTTATTTATTTATTAATTGTCTGTTTGTTTGTTTGTTGTATCAGAAAATATACTCATCATCCAGCAGTCCAAACGAACTTCACATGGGACTTTACAATTCATTTTGTTTGTTTGTAAATAGATTTTTATCAGAAAACAACTACTCCATAGCAGTGCTTTTCATGCAGGGGCCAAACAAATTTGGGACAAAAGGATGTCAAGATAAAATTAAATAATTCATTTGTTAAAGCATCCTTTCTTTCTTTTTTCCATCCTTCCTTCCTTCACTTAATCAGGGTGTCCACTTTGTGTCACCTAAATAATAAAATGTTACAGCTCCATGGGATATATATATATATATATATATATATATTTACATACCACTGCTTTAGTAATGATAACCAACCCACCAAAAGAAAACAGGTCTAGCACAGAAACGTATATTCTATCTGTCACTCAATAGTTTTCTTGAATTTTTTAAACAGGGAGCGAAGTGTATTAAGTAACCCTTAAGGGAGGTTGTGAATCACGTTCCTCAAACCTCAGCCTCTCTCTGAGCCGCTCAGATCTCTGCTGGATCTCCACTTGAGATGAAGGCTTTGATACTGTGCACTGTCCCATCTCAAGGTTTTATGTGAGGAGTTACGGTGTCTCTAAAACATATATTCCCATCCATTTATCAGCTTAGCTATCAATCTAACAAACCAGGAATATACAGAAACAGCAAAACACACACAGAATGTAAATGTGTTGGTCTTTCAGAGTGCTTAACTCTTACATTATTCACACAAACAGGTATTTCATGTCTCAAACTGAGGGACAGAGGGTTATGGCCAATTTTTCTTGACATTTCATACACACAGAGTCTACTGAAACATAACATTATTTTATTATTATTATTATTATTTTATTTATTTATTTATTTTTGAGATAACTGCTGTGCTTATCAAGAATCAATTTATTGAAAAACATCAATTTTATACGTTATAAAAAGCTATAGTGGCTATTTTTTGCTACCTCAGCTCATTGAAAAATAAAATAAAATTACAACCTCACTCATATAAATTCATACGATTTTTGCTAAATTGTACATATTTTATTATTTGCCAATTTGTGTACAAATGACCTACACCTAACCCCGGTCCTAAACCTACCCGTCACCCAATTTGTATAAATTAGCCACCTTATAAAATATGAACAGATTGGTAGTGAGACTTTGTTGGAAGATCTTATTGCAAACAACAAATAAATACATAGAGCACTTCCAGAATCAAATTTCATCAAACTGCTAGCTGCTAGACAGAAAACTGTGAAAGCTACACTCTAATGGTAACATATAAGCTACTGACAAGTACTAGTGATACTACTTTTAGTAGCTTGCAGGAATAGCCTGTGTACTCGTCAAATTTGATTATCTTCTCTTTGTGATCTTCTTGCCCTAAACATCCCTTTCCTCACAGTCTTATACCTCCATCTTCACAGTCTCTACCTTTAGATTACATTCTTTATTAGCTAATTTATTCTGTCAGCTGGTGGTAGCGACGTGCAATCTGATAGCAGTTAATTAGCATGCTAATTCATGGGACTGTATTGATGAAGGGATTGAGTTGGTTTGTGGCACGATCACCTGTTCAATACACCTGCCAGAGAGACACACTAGCCGAGAATTCGGCATCCTCACTTCTCTTCACACTGTCAGCCAGTTTTCACACCAATCAATTCAGCATGTCAGTCACAGCACAGGGAGTCATTTCATTTTGTTGTTTGAGTTTTTTAGCCACTGAATAGTATATTTTAAGCTTAATTTTCATTCATATGTGGTAAGCATGACGCACTGAAGCACTTCAACCTCTGCTGTAGCTGATGATTGCAGTCAAACTTGTGAAGAAATAAAATCACAGTAAACTACAATGCTTCCCACTATAGAAACTATTTCTGCCACAGGATTTTTATTTTCCTTATATATATATATATATATATATATATATATATTTTGTATTGAGTTTATATCGTGCAATTCTTACAGAGTTGTAAGTTTATATACCACAATTCTGACTTAATAACAAGCAATTGCGACTTTATAATCCACAACTGCAATTGAGTGTCTCGTATGTCTCGTAGATACTACTGAGGGAAAAAAGTCTAAATTTTGAGATGTAAACTCATAATTGTGAGTAAAAAGTTGGAATTTTGAGATAAAATCCTTTTTTTCCAACAGGAATAACTAGATTTCATAGCCATCCACTGCAAAACAACAACAACAACAACTTATTTTATTCATCTAACAAAGCTTGTGTCAATCAATGATACTAGTGCTCATCTTTAATGTTCTAAAACAGCATAGTAAAAAACAGAATAAAAAGAAAGACAACACAAACAAGTAAAAAAAAAAAAAAGTCAGGTGTTGAAAATTAATCAAAACAGCAATAGACACATGGGATAGATGCCCAGAACAAAGCAGAAATCTTTAGTTAGGGATTGAACAAAATAAAAGGCCAGTGGTGCCCTTGGCGAGGGTGGAGCTTTGCACCACATCCCCGCTGTGAAATCATCAGCCAGGGTTGTGCCGGACTGGCCTTGGGCAGGAAGAGAAGCCACTATTTCTGCTAAAGCAGAACCAGAGGGGGTGGTAGGGGAGTTAATTGGCATCGGCCGATGCCCAGATTAACATGCCTGGCTCTGGGGTAGCGGCCAGGGTGGGCAGGATGATGCTGACAGGCACCACGCTGGCACTAAAGGCATGTCAGGGCAGGTGTCGGAAACGGTTAGGGCTGGGAAGAGATTTCACTCAGCTGGGATGAGGCTTTGGCGAGGAGGGGTGGGGGAATGACACACCGGCTGACATATATTTTAGCTCGCCGTGCTCCCATCAAAATATAACATTTCATTTCATTAGTCTTAATTCATGACCGTTCATCTGGCCATTGAACTGTACATTAACAATATTTCAAAATGCATCAGAGAATAACCAACTGTTTTACGGATGTATGTAGGCATATCATGGTCATAGATAGATAGATAGATAGATGAAGAGAGAGAGAGAGAGAGATACAGAGATAGATAAGGGGTTACCATTGTAAAATATTTTTTTTTTGTTTGTTTTCTTTTCCTGTAACTATTGAGCTTGACAGTGTAAAGATAAAATACTCATTATGGAAGTTATATTTTTGAGCACACGCATTTGTTTGCAGTTAAAGCATTATGGTTTGATTTCAATAAAAGCTAAATTTAGGCATTAACACACTGTGTTTTCCTAAGTAACCAATTAAAATATCTGAAGACAATGAATGGGGATATGAACATTGGCTTAGATTCTGATTAAAAATTTTAAATATTTAAAAATAAATATATTTTAGCAAGTCATTTGCACTGCACACTAACTGAATGAGCTATTTACATTTACACTATTGAGTAACACATGCAGAACAATTGACAGTTACCCACTTGTCAAAGTACTACAGTATATTACTATCTGAGAGCATCAATCTACCATGGTACTGCCACAATACGTAACCAACACAATAGGCAGTCTGCTAGAATGATTGGATGAAATCTTCTCTATTCTTTGCAAAACTTTAATCTAAATGTGCCCTCAAATGAAGCACTTTTGGCAGAGATAACACCTTCCCCATTATGAAGCCCTAATTGCAGGTTGGCTACATATGAGCGGTGCGATTAGGCAGCGGATCTGATAACGGCTCCGGCACCTTCATGCCTCTCTGCGCATAGCACTTAAAACTCTCCTTAAGCAGCCAGACCTTCGACTCTCCTGCCATGCAGGTTTAAACACTTAATCGTCTTTAATTACACCATTTCAGCAGGAAAATTAGTATGGGAGTAATACAGTCCTACAGTCCTAAAACAGTCCTAGGGCCTCATTTATAAAACCCTCCGTAGATTTCATCCTAAAAGTGTGCGTATGCTCAAAAGCTAGATTTCACATACGCACAAACGTTTTCAGATTTATAAAACAACGCACACGCCTGAACCTGCACAAAAATCTCTTTATAATCCCAGTCAGGTGAAGATTATGGGTATGTGCATCTCCACCACGACTCCTCCCAAAAATAACCTTATATGGAGCTTACGACGCCTTTTACTATGCATATCCTCATTTGCATATAGTTTCCATCCGTATTCCCATCCACGTGACACTATGTTTAACATCATCAAAGGTACATTACAGAAATATAATCTACACACTATAAATGCCATTTGTGCCATACATTAATTTTCCTGCTAAAAATCATCCAATATCCTTGTTATGTATTTGAATAAATTTATCAAGAAAAAAGCAAAACAAAAAAAAGTCTAAATTCATACAATTTTGGTTTAACTTCAGCGTAATGCTTATCTCCCTGAGAGTTGAATATTTCATGTAAATGTGTATTGTATATTGACATGAAACATAGCTTAAAATCACTGTCATTCATTCATATCACTCCAGGAAATAGAGTTTGTACGAATGGGTCAGAGTTTGCATTCAGGTGCGCAAATTTCCCCATCAAGTTTATTTTTTATAAACCCCACTTTTTGCGTAGGAAGTGGCGTATGCCTTTTTCAGGGTTGGTTTTGTGCATACACACTGGTTATAAACGAGGCCCCACCTCTTCAAAGCCCTTGCTGCATGTGAACACAAGTGACCCACAGGTTTATAAATGCCTCTGAGCCGGAGCCATCATCCCAGAACAAAGCCAAGTCGGAGAAGTGCTTGGCAGAAGGG
This sequence comes from Enteromius argenteus, assembly GCA_032357425.1. NCBI lineage: Eukaryota > Metazoa > Chordata > Actinopteri > Cypriniformes > Cyprinidae > Enteromius > Enteromius argenteus. Next base: position 2,424,154 of record JAUCMR010000016.1, on the reverse strand, counting down.
ATGTCAAAAGTCAGGTGATTAGAATACCTCCTCCTGTCCACCGCAGGTGTTTTTTTGCGAAGGAAGATAATGCTGCTCATTTTTTCAAGCTTTCTTCGCCCCATTTAAATGAATCAGAATCAGCTTCAAAACTCTTTAAAACTGGACCTATATGATTTTTTCTCCTTCAGCATATGCTGAATTTACACATTAACGTATTCATGAATTTAACAGGCAATTATGTTGTGGGTAAGGTCCTCATAGTGCAATTAATCTTAAGTGGTAGCTTTTGGGATTAAAAGGTGGTGGAGTAAAATAGGTGAGAGAATAAATTATATCCAAATCTCTTCATCAAGACATAAAATATGATTGCAAGTTATTTAAGCAGTGCAACAAGAACAAGGCAGACTGTAGGTCTTCATCTGAAGATAAGCACAGAATCCTAGCTGACCAAATAAACAGTATACTGTTTATTGAAAATGGAAAACATTTTAGCAAAAACATCACTGAAAACAATTGATTCAATGTGTTTACAGTGGTCTACTTAACATCTATGTTAATAGAAAAGCAACTGAAAAACAGTACAGGCAGTTGCACAAACAAATAAATAAATTTGCATTGCATGGATTGTAATGCAATTTCAATTAGTTAAAGGAATAGTTCACCCAAACAAGAAAATTCTGTCATCATTTACTCCTCCTCAAATAATTCCAAACTTGTATGAATTTCTTTGTCCTGCTGAAGACAGAGGAAGCTATTTTGAAAAAAAGTTCAAACCAGGCTGTTTTTTGGTCACCATTGACTTCCATAGTAGGAAAAAAAAAATACTATAGAAGTCAATGGTGACCCAAAACAGCCTGGTTACAAACTTTTTCAAAATATCTTCCTTTGTGTTCCGCAGAACAAAGACATTCATACAGATTTGGAACTACTCGAGGAGGAGTAAATGATGACAACATTTTCTTTTTTGGGTGAACTATCCCTTTAATACTGATTTATATTTTAGGCATAATTTTACAAGATCCACAGTCTGTTCAATGAAAATTGTTTAAAAACAATAAGTCTGCGAGTCCATAAGTGCATATGAAATGTTGCCACCTACTGGTCTAACCATTTAACCTGCACAAGTCTCACTAAAATACCCACTAATTCCCATATCTACAGTCTGTCTGGAGCACTGTAATACAGGCCAGCTGTGTGATACAACAAGTGAAATCTCCAAGTGCTGTGAGACTGTTACATCAGCACTCTTGGAAAGTTGAGTGACCAGTTTTGAGGACAGGAACTAACTGCTCTATAGGCCCCCCCAAAAAACCCATATACATTTATTGCAAGAAGCTCTTAAATCAGCTTTCTGTTTAAATATAGCCAGTGCCTCCTACCCATACTTGAATTATTTGATTTCAAGAGGGGCACTAGGCTTCATTTGCATGCTCTCAGTATAATTGAGCCACATGAGTATAGATTTTTAGAACAGTGTTGAGTTACAGATCTACGTAAATGCTACATAGCATATTTTTGACAATTCTAGTATGTTCTATGAATTCTATTCCTGAAGCTATTCCCATGCCAGTAGGAACACACTATTGTAATTTCAAATGAAATAAAAGTGTTGCATAGTCTTGTCAAACATGAAAAGGGCCATAAGGATCCACAGAAAAAATAAAATAAAATCAGCAGTTCCCTGTAGAAATTAAGAGACGGATATGCACATACGTGACCGCAGAAGTTCCCACCGGACTCCGTAAACAAACCCACCTGCTCAGTTCATTATACATTCATGCCAAAAGTCAAAGCATCTCATATCAGAAGGAAAAAAAAATCATATTTATATATATATATATATATAATAACTAGGGATTTTAAAGAGAAACAGTCAGGCGACTTGGTGTCTCGGGCCGTAGAGTTTTCCGGAATCAAATTATAGTTCCGCAGCCGGCACCGCAGGGAACGGCTGCTGCTGGATGCATCACACACCTCTCCCCAGGCAGATCTGCAGGCAGTGGACACAGCTGAGGAAAATGAAAAATGATTTCTGCGAAAGGTTAGCTGCCATCATCCTCTCGGCCCGTCTCTGCTGGCGCCTGTCACTCTCCATACACCAGCTAACCTGATTCACAGCAAATAAAGACAGAACATATTCTGTCTGCTTTGAAGAGACTGTGCTAAAATCTAGAGGCAGATGGATGCAGGCAAGCTATATTGTTTATAATTGTTATTTATATAGTCCATACCCTCTACATACACTGCCTCTTATTCCTGTTATACTAAATAAATAATAAACAAGGAAGCTTGATCTTTACAAGATGTCTCTTCTATCCACCTATCAAGTACAACTTTCTATCAAAGATATGTTTCTCAAAATATTTTATTTTACAGAGGGGAAAAAAAAACCTCACAGGTCTGAATGTATTTATTTATTTTCCTTTTTGGGGGGTAAACAATAGTGTTGGGTTCGAGTCCACCTATTTCAAGTCCGAGACAAGTCCGAGTCCAAAATGGGCTGAGTCAGACTCAAGTCCAAGTCCCAAAAGGTTGAGTCTTTTATTTTTATTTTTGATTTTAAGACTTTTGGGTGCCTGCCTATAGATGAGCCGCACCTGCATATAATTACATTTACATATTTACCATTGTATAAAGCTGTAATAATAATTAGTGAATAAAATAAGAAATATTTTTTCACTGTTTGGACATGTTTTTCACAAAAAAAAAAAGGAAAAAAAAGAGACTGTTACTTTGACCCATAAAAACTTCTACCGCAAATATGTTAGAAACATTCTTTTTCTAAAAGCTGCTACCATTTTAAAACAAAACAGTAATTTAATTACTTAATGTAAATGTTCATGTAAAATGTTCTCAAGTTTACTGAAGGCAAGTACAGTCTAATTATTAATTACAAGCAAAAAGATAGATAAATGTATCAATCAAAAATACTTATTTAGTTAATTATTTAGTTAACTTTGGTTTTGGTATTTGGTTCTGTCTGATTAATTATCTCGTTCACCTGTTTTGCACCCCTGATTTCACCTTAGCCCTTGATTTCCTTGTATTTAAAAACCGCTGTTTTTCCTTTGCCATTCATGTCTTGTTAAAGTTGCTTGTTAGTTGCGTGACCGTTTGATGTTTTGAGTTTATTTTGCTTTGTTCCAGTTTTCCTTTGTTTATTATTAAATTCTCGTCTTTTCATGCATCTCTGCCTCTCTTGTCTCCGTGCCGCTGGAGAAGCTCACGACTCACATCATCGCAGCAGCTTAAAAGCGTGACACCTATAAAGTACACGTGACCCATTATTGTTCGAATTGGTAAGAATAAGATAAATGTTTAAAAATATAAATTTAAGAGGAAAGTCCACTGATGTATGGCTGCGCAAGCCCAATTTAATATCTGCATTTAATTAATGAATATAAAAGTAAAGTACTGCACAATTTTAACTGTTTGCATTAAATAAAAATGATCGTATTAATCAGTAAAGTTACTAAAGTGATTTAGTCAAGAGTGACTTTCTCTTTTTCTTTTGCTGTTTGATTCACTTTTGTAATGTAGTCGGCAGCAGCAGGTTTACAGTGCTTTCGCTTTAAGTGAACACGTTCAGTGAGTGCATACATAAACCCACCGCTTTCAAATACTGGACAAGACTTGAAAAACACAAGCAAATACTGAATATTGTGATAATGCATTGAGTCAGTGACATTTCCTTAAACACTCCCTGGACTCGGTTGGACTCTGAACATTTTCAGAGTCCGAAAGGTTTGAGTCCGAGTCAAAATGGATCCGAGTCCGTGACAAGTCTGAGTCTTTTAAAAACTGTACTCGAGACCAGACTCGAGTCCGAGTCTGAGTACCCTAACTCTAGTAAACTATTTAAGTGATTTTGTTCAGTAAATACAGCAAGAATCATTCTGATTCTGCGTTATTAGACTGATTTAAACTGATATTTTACTAAGCTGAAAACCAATGAAAGTACAGTAGAAATTGAAACAGTTCTGAACTGAAACCAGTTCTCAACTCCATGAACTATATTGAATCACTCTATGGCTATATTAACTTAAATAAAAGTATGCACCTTGGTGAACGTTTTGTGCAACACCATTGTTACATACATTGCTGCATCTTTCACTGCAGTTTAAAGAGAACTGTCCACTGAGTGAGAGAACATCTCTGTACTCCGTGAGCTACCGAACAAACCTACCGTCTATGAAAACACATAGATATGAAGCTGGATACACCATCTTAAATCTACTTCAATACTTCCATTAAAACTGTTTTTATGAATATTCATGACATGATACAGTATATTATAAAGTTATTTATAATGAATTATGCATTCAGTGTAATGCCTTAAGAACACCCTTATAATGTATTAGACCTACAGGGGTCCCACTTTATATTAAGTGTCCCTAATACCTGTGTACTTACATAATAACTAGATGTGTATGTAGTATGTAACCACAGTGTAAGTACACATTGCTACATAGTATCTACAGCTGTAATATTTTTGTAACTACACACATGTAACAACCCTCAGAATGGTGTGTGTAAGTACAAATGTGTAACAGGACATTGGTAACAACAC